>ML846665.1:43233-59406 GCA_009831015.1 Picea engelmannii
ATTGTATTTACGTTTATATGTGGAATATATTTAAAAATTAAAAGGTGTTACTTAAATATAAAACAATTTTAGATACAATTATTCTCTACTAAGTATAATAAAAAATATTATTTAAAGGGTAAACTTTGTGGTCTTGCACTTTTCTCCCCCTAAGGAAATCCTAGCCGCAGTTCATTTTCTCAGTCCACTCATAACAACTATGGTGGGGGTTGATCCAGACTCCCCCTTAATTTCGACATTGATGTGGAGGCATTCTGGAACTTGGTTGCTACACTTGGGAAGAAGACGGCCCGACCCATGTTGCACGCATACCCAGTTTGTGAAGAAGTTGGCTCATATCACCGAGATCCAAATCTCTCATGCCTCAGATCATTGTAAGGCTCTTACCTATGCGCAAAAAGTGCTTATTGGGCAATTCATAGGTTTATGGCCCTCGCCTTGACAAATGGAGACCTGGCTAGCCAAGAATTGGATTCTTCTAATCAAAGGCATACTCAATCATTTATTTTGTGGTAAGGGCTATTACACCTTCTTTTTCAAATTCAAAGAAGATAGGGATTTAATTTTTAGAAACAAACCTTATTTGATGGGTCCAAGAGGCATGTTTTTGGATCGATGGACCCCAGGTTTCAATCTAGAAGTTGAAGTACCCACGATTTTCCTAGTCTGGGTTAAACTTCCCCATATTCCCCTTCACTATTGGGGGGACAATGTGCTTAAGTGCATTGGGAACTCTCCAAGAAGATACATAGAAAAAATTGATCCAAAACCCCCCATTTTCACTTGTGCCCGAATCTGTGTGGAAGTATATTTAGAAAAAGGGCTCCCTGAGGCAGTAAAGTTTACCCGGGATGGTTGGTCTCATATCCAAAAAGTGGATTATGAGAAGTTGCCCTTGAAGTGCAAAATTTGTCATGAATATGGCCACTTTTCTTGTTACTTCCCTAAGTCCTCTCAAGCTGCAGTAGGGTCCCAAATAAAAGGAGAAGATGGATGGCAACTAGCCAAGAAAAAAGCTAACAATCGTCGAACTCCTGACTCTAAAGGAAGTGCACCATCTAAAACCAATGACTTGCAGCCCTCTTCGCAGAACCCTACAAACCCTAGAAAAACTCAGAAGTCGATACCTAACCCTACACAACCAACTAGGAAGATTGAAACTTCAAACCAGTATAAATTTTTTGCAGAAACAACAAATGACAATGAAAATACAATCCCCTCTAAACAACCATTAGAAGCCTTGCAAGCAATATGACATGAATAGGCTCAATCAGATTTAGAGGAGACATAAGCAAAATCAGAGGAGGGGGAAATAGGTAAGGACGAGGGAAGCCCACAGAAGCAATAATAGACTCATGAGCAAATCATGACTAAGGGAAAGGGAAAACAGACTCACGAGGAAGGAGACTAGCAAAAGTAATAAGAAAGCATAAAGGAAATCAAGCAAAGATTCCAACGAGGAAAACACCAACAAAGAGAAAATTATGGGTCACCAACACTCTATTGAGATGTCCATAGGAAATATGATAAAAAAAAAGCAACATAAAGCACAGAGAAACGCGGTTGCCTCCTACCCAAGGAGGCAAACCCTCCCAATTGGTTAAATGATGATGATGAATTATCTATCCTAGAACTATAGGGGGTTAGGCAACAAGAGAAAGGTAGAATGTAGCACCATGTTTCCCCCAGTTTGTAAATATAACTATGTTGGCCAAGGGACTATGGAAAACTCAATATGTGTGAATGTTTGATTTGATGGATCTTTGCATAAAAGGTCAATGAATGTAAATTCTGTTATTTACTAGAAAAATGGATAAGTGTTGCATGATTGTTGGAAAGGGGGTGTACTAAGAGAGACCACAAATGCTATTAAAGAGATGGTGAAGGGGACCAAGAATGGTTTCCTTAACCTCCACCAAACCAGTACCGTATTGGATTTAATTGCTCAGGACCATAATAGTCCTCTGACCCATGAATGAATTACATTCAGGCTGGTAGGTGGGAAGACCTCCTCAAGAGTTGATGAGGGGATGGGGCAGAGCACCCATCTGTTAGGCTTTCAGGTCTGACCATGAGCTGGGAATTCGATCCAGACAGAACCTTGCTGAGAAAGGAAAGACAGGAAGGTGTCGTGGGCAGAGGAAGATCTGCGAAGAGTGCAGAGATGAGAAGCTAAGCTCTCGGGTTTAAGGAAGAACTAAAAAATGAACATATTGGTCGCAGGGAAATGGCTAGCAGGGTTATGATACAAGATGAAAAACGAGGTTGGTCATCCTTTCTTGGTATCGTGTAAATCATTGCCAAGATCCTGCGGGAGGAGGAGAGTAACCTCCGTCCCTATTGTCGTTGAGCTAGAAGAAATGATTTTATCGCAGAGCATCGTGGTCTAGCTCGGGGGTGGCTAGTGGTAAATTCGTTAGGAGTGACTGAGCCTATGGTTGGGTGGAAACGGGCACCCCTTTCAATAGTCGCTTCACGTTATCTTGTTCTGATAAGTATTTTCCTACTTTATGTATTATACTGAAATAATGGATGAATTCATGAGTTCTTGTATATATGTGTATTTATAAATGGTTTCTCTGTGGAATGGTCGTGATACGTGTATGCATTCATCTCCTTGTGAACTTATGCTTCTGATTGATAGTTTGTATGCCCAAGCTTAGTCCCTTAGGCTCCTTAGGATGTAAGATTGTAAGACGGTCGAGATAGAGACATCGTGTCGATTTGAATTGGTCTGTCTAAAGAGGATACCTCTCTAAGATTCCTTGTTGTGTGGTCGGGACTCCAGGACCAAGTCCTTAACCATTTCATGATAAAGCTCAAGAAGGATAGCGAAGTTCAAGCCTTGATAGGGGAGGTCTCTTCGTTTGGAAGACGAATGGATGAGATCTGTTTGAGAGGACCCATATGATCAATACCTAGGAACCTTAGGCTAATCCTAAGGAAGCTAAGTCCTCCTGGGTTTGGAGATCCAAAAGTCCAGGACTTCGGAGTATGACCGACCTTACCAGCCTTATACTGGCCGAAGGTAACTGGGAGGCTCGGTTTCTCGTAAGGTTGATCGACGTTACGCAGTTCCCCAGGTAGTTAGGTGAGCCTATCTTACCAACTAAACCAGGATCCAAAACCCTGAAGGCCGGAGCCGCGAAGGACCCATAACCGTAGATAGAGGGATCCTTTGGGCCCTTTCCCAGCCATCAATATATCGCGGATGTGTAGCGCTAGCCCCTTTAGTTCGAATATTGGACCCTTCGGGAGATTAGAGGAGTTTGCATCGCAACACCCCTGAACTCTGAATCCCCAAGGTAACAAGAGTTGTAGATCTATAAATTTACGTGGTTGGATCTCAACCGTGAGATCTGAGGAATGTTAAAAGTTTGTTAGTCTGAGGTGACGTGGTGTAGTGGCGTCACCTAGGGTGACGTGGACCCCATCTTGACGTGCCACGTGTCACCCAGATTCATGTGTATCACATACCCTATAGGCCCATTGGAATGTAACACATGTCACCCTAACTCGTCCCATGTGTCAGTTCCTGGTACGTGTACACCTAGCCAACGTGGTTGGTGAAGTGGTCGACACTTTGGGACTTCGAGACTCCGGAGGATTTAGGTTTTAGTACGGTAGAGAGACCGAACGACTTGAATGTCAGAGCCACGTGATGAGCTTACGGGACTTCGAAAGTTTGGAACTTCGGGTGGCCTCATGCGTAGATAGTAAAGAGGCGTGAAGCATCGAATCCCTCCACAATTGATATAGGAGAAAGAGATTAATTCCAGTCATGGGATCAGATGGTGGATGGTCTTCCACCGTGGAGGAAGGAACTTAAAAATAGCACGTGTAAGGTGGATCCACGTGGCCCTCAACCAATGAACGCCTGAAGAACTTCATAGAGATATATCTGCCATTTCGGGGTTCGGTTTTGAGCATGGAGACCGTGGTTGGAAACTCTAGACGAGTAGAGTGTGGTAGAAAATCCTGAATGAAGGGTTTAATCACTTAAGGAGAATGAAATTTTGAGACCCCATCCCTAGGAAAGCCACTCAGGGGTTGGGTGTGTTACAAATATGTATCATAGCATGGTTACAACACTTGGCCTGCTTGGGCTCATGGACGAGTTGCGTAAAAACCATATTTAAAGAACTTTAAGGGTGACGCCCTACCTTACCTCTTTCCTAAAGAGTCAGGTTAAACCTTTACTGAAGAAAAGAGTGAAAGATTTCTCCTATGTGTGGTGTATTTAAGAATTATGAACTATGTGTTGTTCATGAACTAATAGATTGTTAGCTAACAACAAGTGTTTTGTCAGCACTCAAGCAATCAGTGAATTGTGGAAAACTACAAGCATAAAGGATGGTGACACGCCATGAAGTGGGGGATGGCTCCCACATTAGAGACAAAGAGTCTGACAAGAGGAGGGCAGTGGAGACCCCTCTGGATCTGGATGAAACTGTAAGCAGCCTCATGGATGAATTACATAGTTGCAAGGCCAAGAACGAGAGATTGATAAAGGAGCAAGAAAAACAAACATAAATTAATGCAGTCTTGCTACAGAGCTTATCCGATATACAGAGGCAACTACAACATGGACCTGCAACCGGTCATGCGGACCGATGACATACAAAGAGAAGTCAAAGTTCACCTGAGATACAAAGACGTGGTCCCATATGTGGCCACACTAGGAGGAGTACCTCGAGGAAGGTCCAACCTGGAGATAGTGGACACTCATCGGAAGAGTCCCTTGGAAAGGAAATTGGTAACTCTGAGGAATCGTCTAGTAGCAAAACTAACTCACATTCTCAAAGGAAAGCTAAGAAGCGAAAGCATTCCAAAAGCCATGACCTTGAAGTGTTCAAGAAATCCAAACCACCCTCTTTCAATGGAGAGATTGAAAAGGGGGAAGAGGCAGAAGCTTGGCTCCCTGGTTTAAAGAAGTACTTCAGAGTCCATGACTACTCTAAAAACTTGAAGGCTCAAACAACCATCTTCAACCTAAATGGAAAGGCTTCCATTTGGTGGGAAGACCTTAAGAATGTGAAAGGAATCCATTAAGAGGACTTCTCATGGAAACAATTTGAGAAACACTTCAAGAAGAAGTATCTATAAGAGAAATACTTTGATGGGAAGACTAAGGATTTATATGAACTCAAGGTGGGAAAAATTGTCATAGAGGAATATGTCAATAAATTCCTTGAGATGCTGAGGTATGTACCCTACGTAAAGGATGAAAAGGTAAAAATGCAATGATTTATTAGTGGGTTACCTTAGACCTACCAGATTGAGTTTGACAAGCCAAAGACCTTAGAAGACACTATCCATAAGGCAAGGTATTGTTATGAACAGTTCGAGAGTCAGACAAAACCTCGCGAGGACTAGAAGAAGAAGAGTAGTTCGGGATCCCAGAAGAAGGGGTTCAAATCCTCAAGATTTAAGAACTATAGGAAGGACTCTCGGATAAGCCTTCCTACTAGAAGTGTATATCAGCAAAATTTCCCCTCCCATAGTGGGAATAGACCTTTTGGAGCAACTCCAAGAAAGACTGATAACCCAAAGAAGGAGCCCTGAAAATGTGGGGGTTGTGGAGAAGAACATCTACTAAGGGATTGTCCACACAGACAATAGAATAGTAGGCAAGTCTACAATATCCAAGAAGCTACCACAATCAATGATGTGGCTAGGAGCATGCTAACCACCAAGCTTTAGTGGTGGAGATGGAAGGTATGATCGCCAAGCATCAAATTTCTATTTTAATTGACCCTAGTTCTAATTTGAGTTATGTGGCCCCTCAAACTGTTGATAAGTGTAAATTTCAACCAGTTAGAAATGTTAAGCCATGGTTAGTACAACTAGCCACTGTCACCAAAAGAAAAGTAGCAGAGGTCATACCAGCTTGCCAGTTCATTATGGGTGGATTACCCACCCAAGCTACCCTTAACATACTTCCCCTAGGATCTTATGAACCGTTGATTGGTATGGACCGGTTAGCTGCTTACAAAACTAAGTTGGACTGCTACCATAAACCTTTAGAATGTGTAAATGAAGGAAGGAGAAAGATAACCCTCCAAGGGATTTAGAAGCATGTCTTAGTGAGACGAATATCAGCCCTTAAAATGAAAAGTATTGCAGAAAGGGATGTCCTCTATATGCAATACATGTGTTTGAATCTATTGAGGATGACAAACCAAACCTAGAGGACCACCCCATATTAAGAGATTATATAGATGTGTTCCCAGAAGAGGTATTGGATCTACCTCTGAGAAGAGACATTGACTTCTTGATAGAACTTGCACCAAGAGAAGTGTTAGTGTCTAGGACATCTTATAGGATGAGTACACATGAGCTAGTTGAGCTAAAGCTACAGGTAAAGGAAATGATGGACAAAGGCTACATCCGACCCAATGTATCTCCATGGGGAGCTCCAATCTTGTTTGTAAAGAAGAAAGATGGCACACTCCCACTGTGCATATATTATAGACAACTCAATAAGACAACCATAAAGAACAAGTACCCCTTACCAAGAATCAATGACTTGTTCGACCAATTAGGGGGCGCTTCCATTTTCTCAAAGATTGAATTAAGGTCTGGATACCATCAAGTCCAAATCAATGATGGAGACATCCACAAAACATCCTTCAGGACCAGATATGATCACTATGAATTTGTGGTGGTGCCATTTGGATTAACCAATGCTGCCACCTCTTTTATGTGCTTGATGAATAATGTACTCAACAAATTCCTAGACAAATTTGTATTGGTTTTCATTGATGATATCTTAATCTACCACAAGAACAGAGAGGAGCATGAAGAACATCTTAGACTTGTACTTCAAGTACTAAGAGAACATCGGCTCTACGCTAAGTTTAGCAAGTGTGACTTTTTCCATAAGCAAGTCCATTACTTTGGCCATGTTATTTCTAAATAAGGAGTGGCAGTAGACCCTGACAAGATCATATCTATTATGGAATCACCTACCCCAAAGGATGTATATGATATCATATCCTTTATGGGCTTAGCAAGATATTATAGAAGGTTCATAAAAGGACTTTCCAAAATTGGTTGTCCAATCACTGCCCTTCAGAAAAAGGGGGTTGAATTCACATGGACATCAGAATGTGAAGAAAGATTTCAGGAACTGAAATACCTTCTGACCCATGTGCCCGTGCTAAAGATTGTAGACCCTGATAATGAATTCATCCTGTGCACAGATGCCTACAAGGAAGGACTCAGAGGAGTCCTTATGCAAGAAGGGAGCATAATTTGCTACGAATCCAGAAAATTGAATGACCATGAAATCAATTATGTGATCCATGATCTAGAGTTTGTTGCCATAGTGCATGCTTTAAAAATGTGGAGGCATTACCTCCTGGGTAGGAGATTTGTACTTATGACAGACCACTATGGGTTGAGGCACATGTTTGATCAACCAAAACTTAATGCTAGATAAGCTAGGTGGATGGATCTCCTTAGTGAGTTTGATTTTGAAATCAAACACATCAAGGGAAAGGAAAATCAGGTAGCTGATGCCCTTAGCAGAAGTGTGAAAATGATTCACCTGGAAACGATGAGCACCTGTGAAACGAATGTCGGGGAAAGAGTCAGGAATGCACAAGAAAAAGATGCATTCTTCAAGACTATGACATCATACCTAAAGCAAGAACCCACGAGGCTAAAGTATTAAGGCTATCAGATGATGGATGAAGGTCTGCTAACTTACATAAACATATTGTATATCCCAAGTTGTGATGACTTGAAGAGATTCATAATGGACGAACTGCACAAGAGACCATAAATTGGTCACCCAGGATATCATAAAATGATCACGGCCACTAGGAAACAATTCTATTGGCCTGGATTGAAAAAGGACATAGTTGATTATTTAACTAAGTGTCTAGAATGAAAACAAGTTAAGGAAGAACATCGGCACCCAGCAGGGTTGTTACAACCTCTACCAATTTCAGAATGGACATGGGAAACCATCTTCATGGATTTCAACACTGGATTACCAAAATCGACCAAGCAGAATGATGCCATGATGGTAGTGGTGGACAAATTGAACAAGTCTGCTCACTTAGTACCTGTCAAATCAACTTGTAAGGCAATAGATATTGCCAAAATTTTCATGAAGGAGATATTCAGACTGCATGGCATGCCTAGGGAGATCGTATTTGACAGAGACACAAAATTCACTTCAAGCTTTTGGAAATCCTTGATGGTTGGTTTTGAGACTAAATTCTTGTTTAGCACAACCTATCACCCTCAAACTGATGGACAGACAGAAAGAGTAAACCAAATATTAGAAGACATGCTAAGAATGCATGTAATGCATTAGCCTAAGAAGTGGGAAGACTACCTGCGATTGGTATAATTTGCCTACAACAATGGTTATCAAGGGTCACTGATGACGAGCCCTTTTCGAAGCCCTCTATGGTAGTCAATGCAAGACTCCAGTCAACTGGAGTAATCAAGTGGATAGAATTTCAATTGAACCTGACATGCTGAAAGAAATGGAACAACAAGTGATTCAGATAAAGCAAAATTTGAAAATTGCTCAGGATAGACAGAAGAGTTACGCCGACAAAAAAAGAACTCCCAAAGAGTTCAAGACAGTAGACCATGTCTATCTAAGGGTTAGGCCCAGGAAGAATTCCCTGAGAATGGGAGCTTATGCCAAGCTGGCACATCAGTGTTGTGGACCCTTTGAAGTCGTAGAAAGAATGGGACATGTAGCCTATAGGCTAGGACTCCCTCCTAGAGTAAAGGCACATGGTGTTTTCCATGTTTCATTATTGAAGAAATATGTACATGATTCTAATCATATAATTGACTGGTTTGTGATCCAAGTGGAGCTGGAGGGAGAATTCCTGCTAGAACCTCAATGCATACTAGACAGGATGGAAAACCCACTCAGGAACTGAACCATTGCACAGGTCAAGGTCCAGTGGAAACACTTTGGCCCAGATGAGGCTACGTGGGAAATGGAGGATGCCCTGAGGCAGGCATATCCATTTTTGTTTACTTCTGTATATACATAGCATGTTGACAGATATAACATTGAGGATGATGTTCCTTTAAGGGGGAGGGAATTGTAACACCCTGTTTCCCCCAGTTTGTAAATATAACTATGTTGGCAAGGGACTATGGAAAACTCAATATGTGTGAATGTTTGATTTGATGGACCTTTGCATAAAAGGTCAATGAATGTAAATTATGTTATTTACTAGAAAAAATTATAAGTGTTGCATTATTGCTGGAAAGGGGGTGTACTAAGAGAGACCACGAATGCTATGAAAGAGATGGTGAAGGGGACCAGGAATGGTTGCGTTAACCTCCACCAAACTAGTACCTTACTGGATTTAATTGCTCAGGACCCAAACAGTCCTCTGACCCAAGAATGAATTACAGTAAGGCTGGTAGGTGGGAAGACGTCCTCAAGAGTTAATGAGGGGATGGGGAAGAGCACCCATCTGTAAGGCTTTCAAACCTAACCACGGACTGGGAATTTGAGCCACACACAACCTTGATGAGAAAGGCAAGAAAGGAAGGTGTGGTGGGCAGAGGAATACCTGCGAAGAATGCAGAGATGAGAGACTAAGCTCTCGGGTTCAAAGAAGAACTAAGAAATGAGCGTTCTGGTCGCAGGGAAATGGCTAGCAGGGTTATGATACAAGTTAATAAATGAGGTTGGTGCTCATTGCTTGGTATCGTGTAAACCATTGCCAAGATCCCACAGGAGGAGGAGAGTAACCTCCGTCCCTACTGTCGCTGAGCCGAAAGAAAGGATTTTATCGCAGAGCATCGTGGTCTAGCTCGGGGGTGGCTAGTGGTAAATCCATTAGGAGTGACTGAGCCTATGGTTGGGTGGAAACGAACACCTCTTTCAGCAGTCACTTCACGTTATCTGGTTCTGATAAGTATTTTCCTACTTTATGTATTAAACTAAAATAATGGATGAATGCTTGAGTTTGTGTATATATGTGTATTTATAAATAGTTTATATGTGGAATGGTCGTGATATGTGTAAGCATTCATCTCCTTGTGAACTTATGCTTCTGATTGATAGTCTGTATGCCCAAGCTTAGTCCCTAAGGCTCCTTAGGACGTAAGCTTGTAAGACGACCGAGATAGAGACATCTTGTCGATATGAACTGGGTCGTTTGAAGAGGATACCTCTCTAAGATTCCTTGTTTTGTGGTTGGGACTCCAGGCCCAAGTCCTTAACCATTTCATGATAAATCTAAGGAAGGATAGCGAAGTTCAAGCCTTGATATGGGAGGTCTCTTCGTTTGGAAGACAAATGGACGAGATCTGTTCGAGAGGAACCATATGATCAATACCTAGGAACCTTAGGATAATCGCAAGGAAGCTAATTCCTCCTGGGTTCGGAGCTCCGAAATTCCGGGACTTCGGAGTATGACCAACCTTACCAGCCTTATACTGGCCAAAGGTAACTGGGAGACTCAGTTTCTCGTAACGTTGACCGACGTTAGGTAGTTTCCCGGGTTGTTAGGTGAACCTATCTTACCAACTAAACCGGGATCTAAAACCCCGAAGGCCAGAGCCACGAAGGACCTAGAACCGTAGATCGAAGGATCCTTTGGGTCCTTTCCCAACTGTCAATATACCAAGGATGCAGAGTGCTAGCCCTTTTAGTTAAGAGATTGGACCCTTCGGGAGACGAGAGGAGTTTGTATCACAACACTTCCGAACGCTAAATCACCGAGGTAACAAGAGTCGTAGATCTATAAATTTACATGACGGGATCTCAGCCGTGAGATCTGAGGAATGTTAGAAGTTTGTCAATCTACGGTGACATGGTGTAGTGACATCACCCAGGGTGACATGGACCCCAGCTTGATGTGCTACGTGTCACTCAGATTCGTGTGTATCACATACCCTATAGGCCCATTGGAACGTAACACATGTCACCCTTACCCATCCTATGTGTCAGTTCCTAGTACGTGTATGCCTAGGCAACGTGGTTTGTGAAGTGGCCGGTACTCCGGGACTCCAGAGGATCTAGGATGTATTACGGTAAAGAGACTGAATGACCCGAAGGCCAGAGCCACATGGTGATCTTATGGGACTTCAGAAGTTTGGAACTCCGGGTGGCCTCATGCGTAGATAGTAAAGAGGCGTGAAGCGTCGAATCCCTCCAAATCTGATATAGGAGAAAGAGAGTAAGTCTAGTCATGGGATCGGGCAGTGAATGGTCTCCCACCATGGAGGAAGGAACTTAAAAATAACATGTGTAAGGTGGATGCACATGGCCCTCAACCAATGAACGCCTGAAGAACTTTGGAGAGATATATATGTTGGTTCAAGGTTCAGTTTTGAGCATGGAGACCATGGTTGGAAACTCTGGATGAGCATAGTGTGGTAGAAAAGCCCGAATGAAGGGTTTGATCACTTAAGGAGAAATAAATTTTGAGACCCCATCCCTAGGAAAGCCACTCAGGGGTCGGATGTGTTACATAGAAGCTCTAAGGGTTCTTATCAAGATAGAAATGCCCTCAATAATCTTGCTCCAAGAAATAAAATTGGAGGAATTAGAAGTAGTTCAAGTAGGAAATAAAGCTTTCAAAAATGGCGAAGGATTAGCTATCAAATCATATGGATCCTCAGGAGGAATAATAACATTATGGGACATTACCAAAGTTGAAGAGGAGGTAAGTTATCTCTCTCGGAACTGGCTACTCTCAGTCTTTAAAATCAAGCAGACAAAAATGAAAATTATGATCATAAATGTATATATGCATGTGGGTTATAAGGACAAACTAAAATGTTGGAAATCCATTTCAATCCTCAAAAACACAATAGATTTGCAATCTAGTATCATTGCACGAGACTTCAACACAATCTTAAGCAGTAATGAGAAAAGGGGAGGTAACCTAATTGTGATCCCATGAGGGAGCACATGGAGGACCTCATCTCTGATTAAGATCTCATGGATATTAATCCCGGAAGAGGGAAGTATACCTGGAGTAATAAAAGAATAGGGAGAAATCACATTGCTGTATGCCTAGACCGCTTTCTCATTAACAATAATTTATGCCTTCTTCCCTTCTCCATCTCATCTTAGATCCGCACCTCGTCCACAAAAGACTATAAGCCAATTTCTCTTTCTATGACCTATCTCCAAGATCTTGGGCCTATCCCCTTTAGATTAATCCCACTCTGGTTGCACCATAGTGGAGCGATTTCTCTTATTAACGAGGTCTAGAAAAACCCAATTACTAGATCCCAAAATTACATATGGGAGAAAAAACTTAGAGCTATTAATGCAATAAAGCAGTGGTCTAAATCCTCCTTTGTCCCTCCGACAAAATAAAGAGAGATTAAATTGGATGCCCTGGAGAGCATTCAACAAGAAATGGAGAGTGGAGAGATCATTGGTGTAGAAAGGAAAGCGAGCCAAGAAGTACATGAGGCCTATCAGAAAGAAGAGGATGAATGGAGGTTGAATAATTCAGGTGGATATTGGTGGCCACCCACCTATTCCAACTGACTCATCTTGACAGTTTTTATTTCAGCACGTTTCTCTGTAATGATGACATTTCTTTGTAATTGTGGGTTATTCACTTCCCGGGATATCTTGAAGCCCTACAAAACATCCAAGTGGATATTTGTGGCTGCCAACCTATTCCAATTGGCTTATTTTGGAAGTTTTCATGTCAGTACATCTTTTTGTACTTCCAGAGTCATTTTTTTTTTGGTTCCGACTTGCCATAGTCAAAGTACAACTAAAGTCAAAGTTTGATGTCATAATGTATATTTCTCAAAAATACCTTTCTAACGGGCTATTACACATCTAAAACGGAGGTCGTATGCAAAATCTACGACCCTGGGAAGTTGAGGTACCAACTTACCCATCAAGGCCCACATAACTTTTGGCATTTCATCTCCTAGGGTTAGGTTTTTGGATGTCTAGGGTTTTCACATTCATGAGTAATATGGCCTCTGGAACCTCATTGTAATCATTCTGTTCAAACGGATGTGCACAGAAGTCACATCTCTTCTCAGAGATAACTACCACCATTCAAGCAAGTTGTTTATGTTCTGCAATTTAATAGTTTCAACCTATTTTCTTTATTCAATAGAAGTTATTGTTCACTAGATATATATTGTTGTTCTCTGTATATTTGTGTTATTGCATTCAATTTGTTATTCATTTCATTCTGCTCATAAATCCGGATCAGTGGTATCAGAGTGGTATGCTCTTCATTTGTTTTTCTTTGTGCATGTCTCTGACAAGATCTGGGTACAGGAAGTTGGGAGTCGAACCAATCGAGCCTTTGCAAGATCGGTCATGCTGAGTTCGACCACAACTCATGGGGGACGATAAGAAAGATGATGGAGTAGGGGATCCTTTTAAATTGTTGCTCGAGGAATCCCTTGCACGACAAAGGAACAAAATGATGGACAACTTTGCACAGATCCTTCAGTGGCTGCCCACATGAGACACATCTTCATCAAGCGGCCACGCAACCCCTTTCAAGGTACATTTAAATTTTGATATTCCATTTTTTAAGGACTGATAGATGTGAATGTTGTAGATAAATGGTTGAATCTACTCGAAGGGTATTTTTCAGTCGACAATTTTTCTGACAGGGAAAATATTACTTTTTCACTCCTCAAGGTCGTCCCCCATGTTAAGGACTAGTGGAATACTTACTCTGAGCAAAGGGCCATAGAAGAATCTACAATATTTGCGGTCACCCTCACATGGGATTCATTCAGGGATGTAATTAAAGAACAATACTACTCTTTTGGAAGCTACGAGGACCAGTGCACAAGATGGACCATGCTGCATCAGGAAAGGGACCAGGCAGTGTCAGATTTCACCAATAATTTCCATACTCTGCGCACCAAATTGGGTATCAAAGACTCTGAATGTCATATGGTTCTCAAATACCATCGATTTCTCCATAGATACATTCAAACATAAATGGAGTTTTTGGACATCGCATCATTAGGTGCAACTTATATATATGTTGTCAAAATCGAGCAAAAATTTAAGCGGAAGAGGCGAGAGTTTGGATCTGGAAATTCCTCACAGTTGAAGTAGGGCAAAGGCAGTCCCAACCCACCAAACAAGGGACAAAGAAAATATGGCCACTCTTAGGAAAACCAGTCCAAGCTGCAACCCAAGAAGGGTAATGAGAAGTCAAAGAAGCACACAAGAAAGTGGTGTGAATACCATAAAATCCTTTGGCACAACATTGAAGAATGTCGCTCTAAGCAGTCGCTAGTGGCCGAGATCATAGCTTTCGAGTCGGAGGCAGATTCTGACTTTGAATCAAATCCAGAAAATCAGAAGAAAATTATCAATCCTAAACCCAGTGCCACTGTCGCTGCCACCAAAGTCCAACCAATCAAACTAGAAGAACCAGAAAAAGGGGAATGCCTCTTTCACTCATAGATGTGGGTAAAGGGGGCTCCTCTTCATTTCATTGTTGATAGTGACAGTCAGAATAACCTGATCTCAGCAGAGGTCGTCAAGCGGTTGCACTTGTCAATAACACCACATCCATAGCCCTACACCATCAACTGGCTTCACCAAGGAAGAGATCTCTGCGTTAACCAACAGTGTCGTATGCCCTACGACATCAAGCCCTTCAAAGACCAGGTATTGTGTGATATTGCTCCCCTTGAAGTTTGTAATGTTCTTTTAGGCCAACCATATTTGTGGAAGTGACATGTTGTGTATGAGTTTAGACCCCACAATGTTATTATTTCTTTTGGTAGACAATTGTATAGGATACCAGAGGTAGCGTTTCCTACCGTTATTTCTTTAATCTCTGCTAAGCAATGTTGTAAGGTCATTTCATAGATCAGGAAGTTCGTCTTATTTTTGATCCATGCTCATGGTAATTGGAAGGTCGCCACCACATCCATGACCTCTACAAAGAGCCTCTATTTGTAGCAGAAGCAAGTGGAGAGGATCGTGGAAGAGTACAAAGACATATTCTCCTCACCCACCGGGGTATCGACGCACTGCCAAGTCAAGCATCCAATTGATCTAACCCACGATGCACCTCTGCCTAATGGAGCAGTATATCATTGCTTGCTGATGTAAAATGAATAAATCAAGCGCCAGATCCAAGAGCCGCTTCAAAAGGGGCACATCACGACCCAACTCCTTCCCTTGTGGAAGCCCGATTGTACTGGTGCAAAAGAAAGATGGGACCTGGCGACTGTGCATTGATTACAAAGCATTAAACAAAATCACAGTTAGGAATTGGTACCTAATTCCTCGAATTGATGACCTTATTGACCAACTCAAGGGGGGAAATCTCTTCAACAAGATTGACCTAAAGTCTGGTTGCTTCCAGGTTCCCATCAAACCAATTGATGTATGGAAGACAACTTTCAAATATAAAGAAGGTCTCTTCGAATAGTTAGCCATGCCCTTTGGCTTAACAAATGCACCATCAACTTTCATGAGTTTGATGGATGATGTATTGAGAGCCTTCACCAACTCTTTTGTGGTGGTATATCTGGATGACATCCTTATATTCAATAGAACTTGGGAGGAGCACATGCAACATATTCAATAGGTTTTGAGCACTCTGCAACAACACAAGCTATATGCCAACTTGGAAAAATGCTCCTTTGGCATGAACAAGCTTGAATACTTGATCTACATTGTTGATGAGCATGGGGTACATGTGGTTCTAGCTAAGATCAAAGTTATTTGTCACTAGCTAGCCCCGACCACACTAACCAAGCTTCGAAGCTTCTTGGGACTTGCCAACTTCTACCAAAGGTTCATGTTGGGATGCTCCCATATTGCATGGGCCCTCAGCCAAGTAACAAAGGGCGGTGGCAAGGCAAAGTTAGCATGTAGGAAGGCACAATAATAAGCATTTGATTATCTGAATGTAGTAGCGCACCTTGGTATTGTGCTACTACTGCAACTGGGGTGGTATTATTTTTTGTACCTTGAGGTAGCCTTTATGCTAGGGTTTATCTGTTGGTTCATAATTGGACTTGATTTGTGAATGAAATATGTATAATAAAGTTTGCTTGGTTTTTCCCAAGATAAATATCTTGTGTTCTTTTGTCTCACTACTACATATTGAAAAATTTGCGACGACCACTTGCGATGAAAGTACTCTTTCGTCGCAACATGCAAGAGAAAAAGTTCAATTTTTCTAAATCCACCCCGTATTC
>ML846666.1:6291-18251 GCA_009831015.1 Picea engelmannii
TATAGAGACATTTTACCTATGTACACTCTTTTCTCGTGGATTTTGAGTACATGACAACATTGTTTAGACCTTCGAAACAACCTGCAAGAACATGACGTGAAAAATGTTGTAATTTTCCCACACAATTAACTGATTTATATTGAATTGGCGACTAATCTGGAATTTTAGTTCCACTTGGAATCCCAATATTATTCCATTTCATACTCCTAGACTTCATAGTACTACCTCATATTCCTTCACTCTCTTCTTTCTATCTTTTTCCTTTTTACGTGGGCCTAAAAAATTCAATAAAATAAAAATAATTCATAGACCCACCTACTCAGTTGGCACATTTATAACCCTGGATGGGACAAGGGTACCACTTTTCTATCAAATTCCCACATGGTAATTTTTTATTGGTCATGAGGATGGGCGTATCCCATCCTCCACCTTTTTCCTTGGTGTGTGCAAACTTGCACGTCTCTCTAATCTGACGATTGAGATCAGGAAAGATTAGCAACCGAAAGGCCATGTCACACAGCAAAAATGCTCAAATTTTAACAACCCCTTGGGTCAATACAATGGTTTTTTCTCGTGCTACTTGGCATTATCTAAGAGATGTTGCATGGTATAAGATTCGGAATCCAAAACTGCTTCTCCCCCACAAGGCAATGGTTTATGGTATCAACTAAAAAAACTATGCACATAGCTCCCACATCACTTTCCACTATGCCACATGTTTCAATTGTGCACTGGACACCATGGAACTACACATCACCTTTACCACATCACCTACACATCACCTCTACGTCATTTATAGGAAAATACCCAAAAATTTCCAATTTTTCCCAATTTTCGAATTTCTCCAAAATTCCCAAAAATGCATAATTCAAAATTATTTTCATGCCCTCCATGAAACTCTAAAATTACTCTTTCTGCGACCAATTTCATCCCTGGGCATTCCAATTTTTCCTTTGCACACGAAATTTGACTCTTTCACGTTGAGTTTTCCATGCATTGCACTGTATAAATTGAGGCTTGTTTCCCAAAATCTCCTTGGTTGTACTGTAACTTCCAAAATTCCTAATTTATCCCAATACAATACCAAAAATTACTAGACTAAAATTAAATTGTGGATTTTTAATCCCTCACTAATATTTCCTCAATTACTCATGAAATTTCCCCAACTTCACTGCAATAATTTCAACAAACATGTTGAAGACATCCCTTTAAAACATTATGTCACACAATTTGCATGTAGACTCTGTAACTCAGTTTCAACACTCTTCCTATGGCCCATACATGCCTATTGTTTAACCTATGGCTCTGATACCACATTGTAACATACCCAACCCCCTAGATGAGTCCCATTACAATATTGTAATGTCCCCATTACCAACAAAACAACATTTTTTTCTTTGATACCACGTTGTAGCATTCTTGGCCCCAAGTTGGGCCATGCCACATGAAATTAACAACTCCAATACCCTTAATTTTAAACAAAATTGTCTACATATGAACATAATTATACATAACACAAAACATATATAGACATGCATAATAATACAAGAAAAACCCATAATAACATATACATTTATTCACACAGTAATTAAATAAATACACAAAAGACACTTATCTTATGTAAATAATCACCAAATGTGAGAAGACCTCAGAGATTCCTCCCAGCCATAAAATCTACTTCTCATAAACTCTCAGCAGAAGGTCACCTTTGAGCCAAGGATAAAACTCCACCAAGGAAAAGGAAACCTAAACCAAGCTAAGGTCTATCAACAAGAAAAAAAACAATATTCAGGTGCCAACTCTACAAAAAAACCACATCCTCTCATTCCCTACATGCATGTCCCACCCCAGGAAGTATTCCCCTTCTCTGCTTAGCAATCCTTTGGTTGCACCACTTTCCTTCTGAGGCTTCAACAACAGGCTAGAAAATAAGTCTTAGAGCCTTATAAATGTAGCTTGGCACCTTGGGAAAAGAAATCACAATAGTTCCCTCACCTAGAGAGAATTCTCATGGGATTTACAACCCACTTCTTCAACTGCACACGATCCTACAAACTCACCTCTTCAATCCAGTCTACCCAGAAAATGCTTCCAAGATTCCCCAAAATGGTGGTATGGTGATGGAAGAAAGGTATTGATGACTAGAGTGAGGAAGTGAATAGAAAGGAACTCTGGCCCAAAGTATCTTGGCTCGCCACCCTATATGTACATTACAACTGGGATTCAACCTAGGGGTATTACATCCATGATCTCAATCACCTCAATATCTTCCTTAGACTTTACCCCTTCAATGTTAACTTCTACTTATTCCAACTGATCGATAGGATAGATTTTGTATTGATAATCAATCCTTAGTTGAATGGGGGACCAAAAAAATTTCATATTTCCCATCAACTCCTAGGATTTCTTTGGTAGGATGTTCACATTATATCCCAGATCGAACATGACACTGTACATATCATAGATTCCAAATTCAATTGTCGTGTTCAACTCTCTTCCCATGGGATTCTATTTTCTCACCTATCACACATCCCGTTTTGGTAATGTGGTGGATATAGATACAATGTTTCATATTCCCCCATACATATATTTAACATATGTGTCAATTTCCTTGCAGCATCAGGATCACTTAACATTCTCAAACAATAATGGAAAAAGTTACTTACTTGATCATATGCTTTCTCCTCATGACCAATGTCACTCTATGTTTCTTCTTGTGTTGTGTGTCACACATGAAATAAATAAAAAATGGCTCACCCTTGGAACAAGGGATATGAGTCAAAAAATTTGCACAAAAATAGAACTAAGGTACATCGAAGTAGAAGCAATTTCAAAAAGGTCCCTTAAAACTAGGGAACTCTCTTGACCAAATTGATTTCATTCAAATTTCTTTAACCAAACGCATGCTAGATGTCTATTGCAATATTATTTGTGTTTATATGTCGTTGGAGATGATATGGAAATATTTTTTGAGTTGTCCTTGTTGATCTTGAGGGATTTTGGCGCTATGTCATAGTTGCGTAGCAAGGCTACTCTGCAAAAGCAACCTACAGGAGAAACACAACACAATTGCGCAGCAAAAGGTCCCTTTCATATTTTTTCACATTTTTTTATCTTTGTTGATGGATGATGATGTATGATGATGAATTTAGCCTTCTGATGATGATAAAGTTTTCTAGAACCTCTTCACCCTCTTCAAAACATAACTTTCCTCTTAAAGCTTTAAAAACCCAATGTGCCAAATTGAAATAAATGAGTCCATACTACCTCATCCTAAGGAAGTGATTATTTGACTGCATTTATAGCTTATATCTCATATTCATCTCATTGATTACACTTTGCATTGAAAAATTACAAGGAAAACTCCTTTTTGTTGCTGATAAACAAAATTGTCACAGTTGTGCAACATGTCTCCTGCCCAACTGTAAATTCTTTATTTACAGTTTACAATAAAAATAAAATCTTCAAAACATCATATAGGCATCAGAATTATATGACCATCTATAATGATCCAACATTGATCAAAATCATTGTGTACTATTCAAATATTTAGGGCATTTGATAATTAAGGTTAGGGTTTTTCCTGTTGCTTACTAACAAAAAACAAAATTGCAAAAATGGGTGAATCCAATTCCAAGGGATGCTAAAATAATTAGTTTCTATCTTTGACAAAGATGCAAAAGTCTCCCAATATTGATTCATCTTTCTGAGTTCTTCTAACACCAACAAATTTATCAATGAAAAATGGAAGAGGTTGGGTTCCCCCTGGTCTTTCCTTACTTGCATTGTGTCAGCCATCTTCCTTAGGCTACTGAAGAGGTAATAGGGTATATTCAACTCTATCCTACTAGTGAAGTGCATTAAGATCCTGATATGATATTGGTAAACCCTAGTGAATCCTCCTTCACATTTGAAAAACCTCTGAATTACCCTCAACAAGTTGCTACGATTCTCTAATAGAAGTTCTCTGGATATGGTGGCTCCAAAATTTGTGTCTCTAAATTCAGGCTTCAAAAATTCATGATAGAAGGCTAGATGTAGTTGCATACCTTTGAATCATTCCTCTCCATGAGAAGGGATCTCTGTTGCAACAAGGATAGTGTATTAAAAAACAAAAACCTAAAATTGCATGTTTCCCACTTTAGCTTCAATGCCATTAAAGCTCAATGAAAACTCCTTTTCTACATGCATGCTATACCCTTCAAGCTTTTGAGAAAATCTAATGCAACCCACTTGTTCAAAAGAAACCCGGATTGTTGTGTCTTCATTCACTAGCTTTAGATATTGAGGCTCAAATCTAACAATATCACCACCCTTTGTATTTCTCCTCCTTCCTTATAGAGTCACCATGATGTTGATGTATGTCATTTACCTGTGGAAAAGAACTAAGAGGATTGTGCACAAGGTAAAACACAGCAATTACAGATGTGCAACGAATAAGAAGAATTATGGATATAGTCTGTGTTTATGTAACTACCCCATGGTTTACTAAACATCATTCAATAAGTACATACAATAATAGCAATTTTTTTTAAATATGTGTTTAAATTAATATAAATTAATCATAGCGCAACTAAATTCATTTGATATAATCATGCAAAATATTATGTCAACGAAGTCATAGTAATTTCACTTGTTAGAAACTCTTAAGGTTAAACCACGCATCTTGTGCCAAGCGCATTGGCAATAATTACCAAAGATTTAAGAATTTAAGTCACTAATAAGAAAAAATAAAACCAGTTCTCATTTTAATACGACAATAACTTCTTGAAAATAAGGCACTTAATTCAAGGAATCGTTGTGCCACTTGCACTATATCATATAACTAGATACGCTAGTCGTAACAACGAGACTAAATAGTTCAAAAAATCCAATTAATTTTAATTCTTAATATGATAAGTGTTTAAGTATATCTAAACTTAATGTTATTAGTTATTATTAAGTATTAAATGTAAGCCTTACTATAATTTTATTAATAGTCTTAATAGACCTTGATAACATCTAGTGTCTTACAAATTCCTACCAAGTGTAAGGAAGTAACTAACAAAGAAATCCCTAAATTAATTTAATCTATCGAATTGAAGAGGATTATCCAAACTTGCCCGGGCAAGGATTACTAATCAATCTAGTCCAAAAATAAGAAAAACCTGATTAATCTAGCGTAACACCACTATATACAATTATAAGAGATTAAAATGGCTGTTGACGTCGAGAATTTACTACAATGAAAATTTATTTCAAGTTATCTACTATGAGATAACATGAATAATATATATAATTCGCATCCAAGTTCACCAAGCATGCCCTGAAACTCAGGGTTTGTGTAAAGATCCGTCTTGATCCAATTATTTTCTTTTGACAGAGATTTTGAATACAAAACTGGAGGTTGTTCACTAAATTGATGAGCGTGTAGAATTACAAGTCTCAAACATTATCAAGTAATCTACAATCTATTGTCGGTGTTATGAAGGAAGAATGTGTAACAGGCCGAACATGTTGGAAACCTTAATTACGTAATCACCCCACTTTTCAATTAACCGACTAGAAATGAAATGGTTTCAAAATCGTTGAGTTAATCTAAATAGAGTAAGGTTTTTTTTTTCTTTTTATTCGAGTTAAAACTTTTGATGTGCAGATTTAAGACATTTTTGGAGAAGGTTATTTTGGAGAGAAGACGGATGCGAACATCCAAGGAGAAGGTAACTTGTATAAGTAAAATTATATTTTTACGCCAAAGATGTATATTTATTGGAGATGGGCACAATTAATGATTTTTTAATTTTAAATTCTAATTTGATGGTTATGTATTGAAGATGCTGACATATTCTTAGTCGTCCTCCAAAATTAATGAGTCAGATTTATTGTTGATAACTTCTTTGCATTTATAAATGCATCCGTTAACCTGTTTACTTTTAAACATTTACCTAATCATATTAAGAACTTATGATTGCCAAATTTAAATGATTAACTTTTAGAATTCTTTAACTATCCGAGAGTTCATTATCTGCCTCAGTTATCAGCGTGTTTCATTATCTACCTCATTCTGTCTTTCAACGTTCACCATGCGCTAACTCGCGGCTATGCTAGTTTTATTAATGTGCTAACACAGTGTCTACGCAAACCGCTTGGCATCCCAACGACTAAGATTTCATTTGATACTTCTATTTTGTATTACACATATCTTCAAGAATCGGGTCGAGATAATTTGCATAGCTCTTACCACGATAAAATTGAAATGGAACTTATGAATTGATGAGGAAACCTGCAATAATTCTGAAGAGGTGATTGGTTCCAAATTTATGCATACTATGATTAATTATATAAATATATATAATTCGTTTTAAGGAATGGGCTATCTCAGTTGCGCTTAAGGAAATCACTCAAAATTATATTATTAACCACCATCTTTTAATAACAAAAGGTAATTCAAAATTCGAAAAGAATATAAATTCTACTCGAGAAACGAGCAAGTCTAATTCCATTCAATTAATAATAGACAAGGTGTTAATCGTTGCAGGACGGATCGAACATATTTTGGAAATAAATGTATACACAAAATTATGTGTACAATAACGCCATTCAATATCCATTCATGTACATATAATTTTAATGATAAATTCATTAAAAAATAATGTCTGACAGATCAAATAACTTTCGACATTAATAATAAGTTCAACATTTCATAAACTACACAATAATTAGAATATTAAAATACCGTAACCAAGAAGATGGTGCTATGAGAAGTTTATCTTTAACTAGAATGTGTTAAATGCTCTTCCCTTTTGCCTACTAGTCCAAGACTTCATTGGTATCTCCCAGCCAACTTTGGGGGTACTCGTCTTCCCCCTTAGCCCCCCGAGTCGCAAAGGAGCCACACATAAGAATCCACTCTTTTCACAAGCTTGGAATCCCAACTCTCATAAGTAAAACTAAATCAAAACAATTTTGGCAACATAACCTTACAAAGAATAAGTGAGATCCTTTTTCCTTCTTCACCATTTGTTTTATAGAAATTTTCTCACTGACACATTTCCTCGTGAACAAATAATTAACTTTTTAGATTAAATTAATTATGATTATTCATCCACACACTTGTCACACTCTCCCCAAGTTGCACAAGTAATTACCATTTTCATTTTATTTAAAAATCCAATTTTCTTCATATTCTCGAATGTGTTCCTATTTTCTTTCTTAGTTGTAGCTTTGTTCCCCAAATTCTCATTTAATGACTGTCTCCTAAATAGATCTTAGTTAGAGTTGGGTTAGGAGTCTTCTTCTAGTTATACTAGTGGTATCTTGACTCTAAATACTATTCTATGTGTACACCTATTCTCTCATATTTTATTTCTTTCTATTTTAAAAATCCAGTTTATTATTTTCATGCACACATGTGCAATTTATCCAATCTTTATATGTCATTCCCCTTTTTCCTAGAGTTTGATTATTCTCCAATATTTTAACTTATGTCATAATTCATTTAGTCCCTTAACTAAATTTAGACTTAGATTTAGTTTCAGACTTAGGCTTAGACTTTTATTGGGATTTCTAATTAATAATTTACGGTAATTAATTAATTATTTTATTCCAACAAGGTCTAATCATTTCAATGTTTTCTAGGCCACCTAGATTTATTGACTCAAGGTTTTAATTACGCGACGTTCCCTTCAATATGCACCTTCGTGCTCCAAGGGTTCCACTCACCTTTGACTAGTTTTGGAAGTTTTTTTAACCTTGGAGTCAACAATCCACTCGGTCGACCTTGTAAGAGACTAAGGGCTTCTAAGGAATAAGGACTATGCCTTATTGCACGCTCCCTTGAAATAGTTGTGAGAGATTGTCTCAGTTCTCCCTTATGACATTGTGGATCTCGCGAACTAAGTAATTGTTAACCTACCATTTTGGCCATGATGAGAGTGTTAGTAGGCTATGACAAGGACGCTTCCACACCTCTCCTTCAATGTCTGGTTTCTGTGCATGACCCCTCTACTCCTTCTGTGAATCGTATTAATAAGCATTTTCAAGCCTGCATCCACTAATAAAACCTGTTTCAATAATCCATATACACAAATCATACTAAAATCAATCATATGTCACAAGTGTGTAAATGAAATACTCAATAAAAATAAAATTCACTCCCTGACTCAATATGTATTCCAAGGAAGTACATTGATTCCATCAACATCCATGAACATTCATGTGTCTTGCACACTCAGGAAAACTCGTCAATAACATTGACAATATATATATATATACATCAAATAATAATAATTCACAACACATCATCATCATCATGTATAATCCATAATTGAAATAAAATCACCATGTACCACAACCTAATCACTTTCATGTAAGTTTCCTCAAAGAATAAGTTAATAAAAGTGTGCTCAGTAGAGAGGGATGTTACATACACTCCCCCTTGTTTTAAACTTTGTCCTGATGTTTGTATAGTATATACATGCAAGTAAATAAATATATCTGATATAGATCTATATGTCTAATATATCAAACAAGTAAAGAAACTGTTGACACAACTCATATGTGTCCTCCCAGGTAGTCAAGTGGGGAATATAGTTGTCCCACTGGACCTTGACCTGATCGACAATTTGACGTCGTAGTTATCGAATGCGATGGTGCAGAATGTGGATTGGATACACCATGACAGAACCCTCGTCTGACACCTGCAAATAACTCATTTCAATAACATGTGAAGGATCACTAATATAATGTCTCAAAACAAATACATGAATTACACCATGCATACGCCACAAAGAATCAAGAAAGGCTAGTCGATAAACCCCGGGTCCTTTCTTTTACAGAACTTCGAAAGGTCCCACAAACATAGGAGATATTTTATTACCCTTTCCAAACTTGATCAAACTCTTGTGTGGTTTTACCCACAAGAAGAATCTGTCACCAACTTCATAATTGGTATTAACATGATGTGCATTAGCATAACTCTTCTATCGATCTTACGCTTCTTTAATCCTTTGTCTTATCGATTGCATCTATTCTTCCATTTCTTGAATCATTTCTGGTCTTTCCAAGACCCTATCCTCAAGTCGATCCCAACTCAATGACGTCTGACATGGTCATCCATAAAGAAACTAAAACGGGACCATCTTAATCATACTATGATAGTTGTTGTTGTATGTAAACTCTAATAGTGGAAATAAATCTTCCCAACATTTTTGTTGATCCATTACATACATACGCAACATATCCTCCAAAATATGGTTCGTTCTCTCCGTTTTTCCATCCGTCTCTGGGTGATATGTTGTACTAAATTTCAATTGTGTTCCCAATGCCTCTTGGAAACTGGTCGAAAACCGTTTTGTAAACTCCCATCCCCGATCGAATATGATCATTCTTGGTACTCCATCTAATATCACAATCTCGTTGATAAATAATTTTTCTATGTAATAAGTTTTCTATGTATGGCACCTAATACATCGTACGTACTGAGATAAAATGTGCAATCTTCGTCAGAGTGTCCACTACCACAAAAATAGAATCATGCCTCGTTTCCATTAGTGGAAATCCAACTATAAATTAAATTGAAATGACCTCCCATTTTGATTATGGAATAACGTGTGGCTATAAAAATCATGTTGGATGTCTATGTTCATCCTTCACTCGCTGAAATTCTATATAGCTCTCCACATAACTAACTACGTCTTTTTTCATTCCCTTCTAGAAGAATAAAGGCTTAAGGTTAGCCTTCATCTTCATGACTCTTGGATGAGCCATGTACATTTCTTGATCACTTAACTTAAGATAAAATTTCTTATTTCGTCATTAGGTGGTATGTAAATTCTTTCGTTAAATCTAAACAATCCATCGTTGTCTAAATAATAATGTTCAAAATTTGGTACCATCATGGTATCTCTTCCAATATTATCCTTAACTTCTTTATACCACTCATTGTCTATATGTAAAGTTATAATCTTTTCTCGAAGATTTGTCTTAAGAGGTATTACCGAGAATATGTGTGGTCTCCAACTCAACGCATCTTTCACTCTGTTCACCATTCATTTAATGTAAGTAATCTCAAAGTCGTATTTGCTAATTGATTCTGACTAACACCTTTGTCGCGCGTTCAAGTCATATGTTGCAATCCACAGTGGTCTATCTTTAATTCAATTTTTCGTCCAATCAGATAATCTCTCCAAATTCTCAAGGAATATACAATCGCTAATGACTCCATGTCATGCCTTGCGTAGTTCTCTTCATTCTTTCTCAATTTCCTTGAGATATAAGTGATCACTTGACCGTATTGCATCAAAACTTTTCCTAAACCTTCTTTGGATGTGTCTGTGCATACCAATAATTCATTGTCCATGTCAGGGAATTTCAGTATTGGTGTTGTCGTCAACAAATTGTTAAGTTTTTGAAATGCTTCTGCACATTTCTTTCTCCAAACGAACTTCTTGTTTTTCTTTTGCAATTTTGTGATCGGATTTGCTATCTTTGAAAAACCTTCGATGAATCGTCGATAATATACTGCTAAACCCATAAATCTACATACTTCTTGTACATTTTTTGGTGCTAGCCATTCCATAATATCCTCTACTTTCATTGCATCCACAATGATACCTTCACCAGATATGATATGTCCCAAGTAATGAATCTTTGATTGGCAAAAAGAACATTTCGATATTTCTCGTACAATTTGTTTTCTCATAGACACTGTAGGACCAATATTAAATGTTCCTCATGCTCTTCTTTCATCCAAGAATAAATCAGTATGCCATCAATAGATACATGAACAAACTTGTTCAAGTATTCACAAAATACCCCATTCATCAAACTCATGAATACCCACGGGGTGTTCATCAATCCGAATGGTAAAACTAGAAAATCATAGTGTTTGAATCTAGTATTAAAAGTGGTCTTAGGGATATCTTTTTCTGTAATCCGTAATTGGTGATATCCTAATCGCAAATCAATCTTCGAAAACACTGTCTCTCCCTTCATCTAGTCAAACAAATCATCTATATAGATGGATGTTTTTCCACAGATATTTGCCGCTATATAGACAAATGTTTTTCACTATATAGACAGATGTGTGTCACTATATAGATGAAATGTTGTTGCTATATAGACGAATGTTTGTAAAAAATAAAAAAATAACGATACAACAATTCTTATCATTTGTGTTTTTCCATGTACTTACATCACTATATAAATGAATGTTTGTAAAAAAAAAAATAATATTATTCAGGAACACAAACGAATGGCACATGGCATCCATTTTTCATGGATATTTCCATGATGAGTTCTTCTTTGTCGATATAGCAACGAAAAAACATCCACAAAAAATAAAACCCGATTTCATGGCAAGTGCAATGAATAAGTGTTTCAATAGCAATGAAAAAGCGTTACAAATTTGGTTATATTTAATAGTGTGGCATACAACCATATTACTTCATATTCATGGTTGTAATTCCTATGTGCATATTCCATACCTTGAATCTTTATTCTTTCTGATATATTGTGAATGTAACTATCCAATTCACATTTATGAGTGCCTCGTAGCAGGAAGTTATGGCCTCTGGAGTAAACTAGTACCCAAAACATTACCTTGCAATGTTTAGCCTATAACTTCCTCATACTAGCTCCATTTAATGAAAATTTTATACCATTAGAAATATCTCTCTGAGATATTCTATTTGAGATATAGAGACAATGTGCCTGCATACACTCTTTTCTTATGGTTTTTGAGTACCTGGAAAAACTGTCTAGGCCTTCAAAAACAACCTACAAGAACATGACCTAAAAAATGTTGTAATTCTCCCACACAATTGATTGATTTCTATTGAATTGGAGACTAATATGTCATTATAGGTCCACTTGGAACCCCAAGATGAGTCCATGTCATCCTCCTCGACTTCCTAGTCCTACCTCATAATCCTTCACTCTCTTCTCTCTATCTTTTTTCTTTTTACGTGGGCCTTAAAATT
>ML846666.1:19881-35435 GCA_009831015.1 Picea engelmannii
CACTGGTGCAGAGTAAGAACTTTGTCTAGGTCTAATAATGCCAACCTCTAACATTTCTTCAACCATGCGCTCAATTTCACTCTTCTGGGTGTAAGAGTTTTTGTATGGCCTGATGTTAGGAGAAACACTCCCAGGAATTAGGTGAATTTCATGATCATGATTTCAAGTGGGTGGAAGACCTTTGGGAATATATTCAAATACTTTGGAATGTTTATCAATGATCCCTTGCAGATCTTGAGAAATAGATGGCTTAGATGTTTGAACATCTAGTGAGCATAGTTGTGCAATAACACCTTGATGATCATTTTTCAATAATTTTGTCATGCCATTAGAGCTTATCACCTTACTAGGTTTCCCTGTGATACCTCTTAACTCAATTTATTTTCCTTCCAATGAAAATTTCATGAAAGGTTCTTGAAAATTAAAAGCCATTGTTCCTAATGATTGTAACCATTAGATTCCTAGTACAACATCTGCACCACCCATGGGTATAGCAGTCATTGGACTATTCATTACATATTCCCCCATAGTAAGATTGATCTTACTGCATTTTCCTGAGCAATTGATAGTTCCTCCATCTGCAATCATTACTTGAAACTCTGGCGCTGGATATACAAATCAATTGAGAGATTTCTCTAATTTATAGTAAATTATGAGTACTTCCATAATCAATTAGGACTATTACCTTTTCCTTTTTGATGTATCCTTCGATCTTGAGGGTTTGAGGAGTGATAATTCCAGCCAATGCATTACACGATATCGTGGGAGTCAACTCTTCAAATGAAATTGCTTCTACATTTTCATCTTGAGATGGTTCTTCTTCTTCTTCTTCTTCCTCTTCACAATCTATGTAGAATAATTTCTTCTCACCACACTTATGTCCCTTATTGTACTTGTTTTCACAATTAAAGCATAAACCTTTTTCTTTTCTTTCCTCCAATTGTTGAGGTGTCAACCTTGTAGGTTGAGTTGTTTTAAAATAAGGAGCATTGTTCTCTCTATAGATGTTAGGATTGGTCCTTCTAGTATCCATAGCCATATTTTTACTTTCAACATTTCTTGCCACCTTAAATGCATTCTCTAATGATTTGGGTTTGCAAAGGCGAACCTCATGTTGAATTTTATCCTTTAAAGTTCCTATGAATACATCAATCAACTGCTCATCTAGAATATCGGTTACCTTTATATTCAATCTTTGGAAGTTCTCAATGTGCTCGATAATTGAATCATTTTTCTTGAGATTTATCAATTAGCTAAAGAAGGTATTGCTCCTTGGATCCTCATAATGTGCTATTATTTCTTCTATGAAAATTGTCCAAGTGACGAGTGATTTGCGAGAACAAAGCCATCGATACCATACAAATTGATTAGGTTCTAAATATAAAGAAGCAATTCGTACCTTTTGTGTATGTGGCACATTATGTAGATCAAATAATTGCTCCATATGAAGTATCAATGTGATTGGGTCCTTGCCATCAAACTTCCTCATATTGATCTTAGGAACGTGGTTGGTATTCAACCCAAAGTTGAAGTTTCTCCATTGTTGATTCACCTTCCTTGTGTCCTCATCATGAATTTCATGGGATGCATTTTCACTTTCAGGTGTCTCTTCTGTTATGAAATTTTTCAATACTTCCATGATATCCTCTTTTAAACCATCTATCTTTGCCTCCAACTTAGCTTTCATCTCTTATAGTTCATCTTTTGTTACTATCTTATTTTGTAAATCATTTATGTCCCTACGTATTTCTTCACCTTCATCAAGAGTCCAAGTAGGATTGTCTGGAGGCTTATTTGGTGTAAAAGTTCCCTTTTTAGGTGGCATGTTGGCCAAGTATCACTTTTGAACCTTGATTTTGAGGTGGTTCTGCTAGACAATCTTTCTTCTGTTGTATCTCCCAAGTTTTAGCCCTTCTGGGTATGAAACTTTATTTTATGTAGTTCTCTAATATTTCTTCTCTGCAATGCCACAGGTCTGATCAAAATTGGATGTGCCAAGTGGAATTTACGATAACTTCCCCACAACTTGTTGATTTTTGGCCTTTCGAGGAGATCTCACTTGTATAGCATGCCTCGCACAAAATAATTGATATAAAATTATGAAATGCTTACCATAAATACTATATACTATCCACTATCCAATGAAACTAGTCCCACTCAATTTGAATAATCTAGGAAGAAGTTATTATTGTTTTACCTAGAACACCTTCTTGAGACTAGTCAATAGGACTAGTCAGATACCCTATCTTCCACAGGGTGTATCTACAAATGTAAGATGACCCAAAAGATGAAATTTTTACCACAGATACCTTACTAATTTCTATGAATAGCCTCCAGATTTTAGGTTCTGAAATGTTACAAAAAAAAAATTATAGCGAAAATTACGCAATGACTCATTTTAAGATGATTCCAAAACCCTATCTTGTATAGGTTGTGTCTCCGAAAGTATAAGGCCTCGTCAGCTGAAATTTTAACCCAACGTACCTTGATCCATATAATAAATATCCTCCAAGCCGTTCCTTCTGAAACATTGTAAAAAAAAAGTTATAGTGAAAATTCCATGGTGTCTCAGATGTAGTAGTGAAACCCCAAGACCTTGAGCTCTGATACCATATGTTAAGAACCAAATAGCAATATAGCATAGAAAAACCTCAGAAAAAGTACTCAAAACCTTGAAAAAGAGATAATTTCAGATAATAAGCCTCTTCGAGGGGGAAACCTCCTTTTACCCCACTTAAATGTTCAAGTACAAGATGATTTCAAATGAAAATGTCTCCTTGGTATATATAGGAGACTAGGAGGTATAATTACAACTAATGGAATAAAGCCAGCATAAATAAAATAACATTACTAATGTAATATGCCCCAATTAAGGGGTAATGAGCCAATATTAGGGCTTAACACTCAGTTGGCACATTTCTAACCATGGATGGGACAAGGGTCCCACTTGACTATCAAACTCCCACGTGGTACTTTTTTATTGGTCATTAGGATGGTCGCATCCAATCCTCCATATTTTTCCTTAGTGTGTGCAAAATTGCATGTCTCTCTAATGTGATGGCTGAGATCGGGCAAGATCAACAACTGGAAGGCCATGTCACACCCCAAACATGCTCAAATTTTAACAACCCCTTGGTTCGCTGTGGTGGTTTTTTCTCGTGCTACTTGGAATTATCTAAGATATGTTGCATGGTACAAGAGTCGGAATCCAAAACCGCTTCTCCACCACAAGACAATGGCTTATGGTATCAACTAAACCACCTATGCACATAGCTCCCACGTCACTTGCCACTATGCCACATGCTCCCACTATGCACTAGCCACTGTGGAACTCCAAATCACCTCTTCCACATCACCTACACATCACCTCTACATCATGTTGACGTCATATACAGGAAAATACCCAAAATTGGATGATTCCAAATTATTTTCGGGCCTACCATGAAACTCTAAAATTACTCTTTCTGTGGCCAACTTCATCCCTGGGCATGCTAATTTGTCCTTTGTGCACAGAATTTGACTCTTTCACGTTGAGTTCTGCATGAATTTCACTATAGAAATTGAGGTTTTTCCCAATTTCTCCTTGGTTGTATTGTAACTTCGAAAATTCATAATTCATCCCATTACAATACCGAAAATTCCTAGACTAAAATTAAATTGTGTATTTTTAATCTCTGGCTAATATTTCCTCAATTACTCATGAAATTTCCCCAATTTCACTACAACAATTTCGACAAACATCTTGTAGACATCCATTTCAAACATTCTATCAAACAGTTTCCATGCAGACTATGAAACTCAGTTTCAATGCTCATCCCATGGCCAATACAAGCCCAATGTTGAACCTTTGGCTCTGATACCACATTCTAACGTACCCATCAACCTAGATGAGTCCCATTACAATATTGTGATGTCCCCATTACCAACAAAACAACAAAATTTTCACTAATACCACGTTGTAGCATTCCAAGCCCCAAGTTGGGCTATGCCACATGAAATTACCAACTCCAATACCCTTAATTTTAAACAAAATGCTCTACATATGCACATAATTATACATACCACAACAAATATATAGACATGCATAATAATACAAGAAAACCCATAACAACATATGCATTTATTCACAAAGTAATTAAATAAATACACATAAGACACTTATCTTTTGTAAATAATCACCAAATGTTTGCAGACGTCAGACATTCCTCCCATCCATACACTCTACTTCTCATAAACTCTCAGCAGAAGGTCACCTTAGAGCTGAGGATAAAAAATCACCAGGGAAAAGAAAACCTAAGCCAAGCTACAGTTTATCAACAACAGAAAAACCAAGATTTATGTGCCAACCCTAGAAAACAACCTACATCCTCTCATTCCCCACATGCATGTCCCACCCCAGGAAGTCTTCCCCTTCTCTACTCAATAGTCCTTCAGCTACGCCACTTCCCTTTTGGGGCTTCAACAACAGGAAAAAAAATAAGTCTTAGAGCCCCATAACTGTAGCTTGGCACCTTGGAAAAACAATTCCCAACAATTCTCTCACATGGAGAGAATTCTCATGGGATTTACAACCCACTTCTTCAACTTCACACGAGCATACAAACCTTCCTCTTTAGTCCAATTTACCCAGAAAATGATTCCAACATTCCCCAAAATGGAGGTATGGTGATGGAATAAAGGTACCAATGACTAGAGTGAGGAAGTAAATACAAAGAAAATCCTACCCAAAGTATCATGGATCACCAGCCTATATGTGCATTATAACTAGGATTCTACCTAGGGGTATTACATCCATGATCTTAATCACCTCAAAATATTCCTTAGAATCTACCCCTTCAACTTTAACTTCTACTTATTCCAACTTATCGATAGGATATATTTTGTGTTGATAATCAATCCTTAGTTGAATGGGGGAACAAATTCATCTTTCCCATCAACTCCTAGGATTTCTTTGGTAGAATGTTCACATCATATCCCAGATTGAACATGACACTTTCCATCTCATAGATTCCAAGTTCAATTGTCGTCTTCAAATCTCTTCCCATGGGATTCTATTTTCTCACCTGGCACACATCCCTTTTTGGTAATGGGGTGGATATAGATACAATGTTTCTTATTCCCCAATACATATTGTTAACATATGTGTCAATTTTCTTGCAGCATCAGGATCACTTAACATTCTCAAACAACAGTGGAAAAAGTTACTTACTTGGTATTATGATTTCTCCTCATGACCAGTGTCCCTCTATGTTTCTTCTCTTGTTGTGTGTCATATATCTTCATGCACACATTCCTATATTACCCTTTTTTTTTCCATCACACCTATTCTTTCTTGTAGACCTCTTCCAGCAACCTCTATGTCATGATTTGTATCTCTTCGTGCACATGAGATTCCTCCAAAGATTTATGTGTTATTTGTTTCAATTCTTCATGGGATTAAGACTCCTCATATATACATGGTCAATATACTAGCATCTTCCATGAGACACTCATATCCACTATCATCCATCGTCCCATAACAAATATACCCACAACTAGAGAATTTATCAACCTCACGTGAACACCTATGTTTTCCATGTGTTCTCTTCTAGATGCACTTTATTGCAAGGATTGAATTTCTATCCCCTCTACCAACATCATCGGTAGTAACTTCTTGCCGAGATAGCAATAGAAAACTCCCATGTTTCACCAGGATCCAAGTCAACACTGATATCAATAGTTGTGTCTGCATGATTCCTTCCATAATGCAAGGATGATTAGCAAGGTATTTATGCCTTATGTTAGGAGGATGATGACCTAGAACTCATTCATACCTAGCATACTCTCTATTATATGCGAGAACCAATGACCCACCCCCCAAAATTCACTAATGTCAAAGTAGTTGACATGATGACCATGTTATCACTCTATAAGTTTCTTTTGGTTAAGGAAGCAAGTCACAGAGGTAACCACAAACCAACTTGAGGATAGAAGCTATCCCTTCCCACCATAGAGGGCTCTCTCTCTTCAAATGAAAGGATTTATTTGGAATTTTGTCCAAAATCTAGATATCTAAGGAAAGATTGAATTTATAGAGTTGGTGACAAGATGGGTAGAAAGTCCATTCGGAAATGGAGTCACTAAAAGATCAAAAATCAATGACAGTTTACTGGAAACTTGGTCAATTGAAAGGTGAAATATCAGAGGAAAGTTATATAGTACTTCTTTAGGCCAATTAAATATCGTTGTATATTGAATATTATAGACAAAAAAATTAACCCCTTAGGGAATCTATCAACGATGAATCCCAAGGTGATTATAGCATAAAGACAACTGGAAATACATGCAACAGAGCATCAGATACAAATGAATTATGATACATATACTTAACATTAACATAATTTAGAATACATACCGCATAAATGGATTAAAAAAAGAATACAAATATTGTAGGATCATATGCATAAAGAAACACAATCACATGTATCTATGGAGTCAAATTTCAAGGACTTTTGATTTATCAAATTTCATTAATATCAGGGAAAGTTTACAAAATGTACTCAATAGTATTTTTCTTACACACTTTCCAACCGTTTCCACACTGAATTTCATGAAATAAATAAAAAATGGCTTGCCCTTTGACCAAGGGATACGAGCTAAACGTTTTGCACAAAAATAGAACTAAGGTACATCGAAATAGAAACAATTTCAACTAGGTTCCTTAAAACTAGGGAACTCTCTTGACGAAATTGATTTCATTTGAATTGCTATAACAAAATGCATGCTATGTGTCTATTGCAATATTATTTGTCTTTAGATATCATTGGATATTATCTAGAAATATTTTTTGAGTTGTCCCTGAGTTGTCCTTGGCGATCTTGAGGGATTTTGGCACTTTGTCATAGTTGTGCAACAAGGATGCTATGCAAAAGCAACCTACAGGAGAAACACAGCAAAAGGTCCCTTTCACATTTGTTCACCTTTTTTTTAATATTTGTTGATGGATGATGATGTTTGATGGTGAATTTTTCCTTATGATGATGATAAAGTGTTCTAGAACCTCTTCACCCTCTTCAAAATATAACTTTCCTCTTAAAGCTTTAAAACCCTAATGTGTCAAAATGAAATAAATGAGTCCATACTACATTAGTCTAATGAAGTGATTAATTGACTGCATTTATATGTTCCATCTCATATGCATCTCATTGATTACATTCTGAATTGCAAACTTACAAGGAAAACTTGTGTTTGTTGTTGATAAACAAAATTGTCACAATTGCGCAACATGTTTGCTATGCGATTGTAATTTTTTTATTTATAGTTTGCAATCAAAAAATAAGCTCAAAAAAATGGTATAGGAATTAGAATGACATGACCATCTATAATGATCCAACCTTTATAAAAAGAAATCATTCTGCAATCTTAAAATATAAAAGGGCATTTGATAATTAAGGTTAGGGTTTTTACTATTGCTTATTGACAAAAACAAAATGAAAAAATTGGTGAATCCAGTTCTAGGGGGCTCAAATATTTGTTGCTTCTATTAGCACCATGATTTTTGTAGTTAGTGTTATAGGTTTATCCAAAACGTTTTCAGAGTCATGCCTTGATCTTGGAAAAAATCAAGATTTTCCTAGATGAGTCATAGTTGGTGTGTCAAAGTTTATGAAGTCAGTGACCAAATAAAGAATGGTTTGAAATTTCAAGTGAGGGGTTTGACCATAAGTTGGTAAAAGGGTGTAAGGTTCGTCATTTTTAAATTGTAAAGGTTTACTTTCCTAACTCTCAATTCATGTCGAAAAAGTGGAATTTAGGTACTGTTGATTAGCTAGGTTGGTTGTCATTGATGTCAACCCTTCAGGAAAGTCCAGTAGAGAATTTTGGTAGCATAAAGGTTTGGGTAATGGAACCAAGTTTGTTTGATGGATAATGGTATGAGTTTTGATATATTTGCAAGTAAAACTATTCTAGATCGATAGTACATGTCATGCAATTTTCGGTGGTATGTGGAACGTTACATAACTCCTCACAGTTAGAGAGTTATGGCCATGTGAAGTTAGAGAACCCTCATGAGTCATCTAGAAGCCCCAAAAGGTCAAAGTAGTCAAAGCGTTTGCAAAAGAAATTATTTAAATAATAAAGTTAATGAAGAACTCCCTAAAATAAATAAAGTGGGATGCTACATGAAAGTATAAATAAGAGGTAACGCTCTCTCATTTAATAACACTCGAACCTATTGAATATCTATTTTGTGAAAGGTTATTTGGGAAGGTATTATTGATAGAGAAAAGTGCAGCAAGAAAAGTGTGGCAGAAAAACTGTGGCAAAAAAGGTGGGGCAGAAAAAGTGTGACAGAAAAATCGCAGCAGAAAAATCGCAGCAGAAAAATCGCGGCAGAAAAAGTGCGGCAAAAAAATCACAGCATAAAAATCGTGGCAGAAAAAGTGCGGCAGAAAAATCGCCACAGCAACATGGTTGGGGTCTATTTATGAGAGGTATGGTACATCTTGTTTGAGGTATGTTTTGTGAGATAGGGTTTAGTTCTTGAGATGGTATTGGATGTTCAATATTGCTGCATATATCAGATATGTTGAGGTATATAGTTGGTATTTTGTTGTTGGTATTTGGCATATGGGTATTGATCTTTTGGTTGTGATGTGTTACTGAAGTTTTTGGTTTAGCTTGAGGCTACATAATAGTGAGGTTGTAGCACATGCTTTGATGTAAAGATTTATGGTATTTGGTTTATAGATAGAGTGATGAATTGTTAAATAAGTTCCGATGGTTATATTGGTGTATGTTTTTGGTATATGGTTGAGGTACATGTTGGGTACATCGTTGACACAAGTAGTTGATGAGTTGGCAAATACATGAGGTGTATAGTTGATGATGTTGGTACATCTTGATGAGTCATAGTTGATGTGAAGTGGATGCATGGTTGATGCATAATACATGTTGGTTCAAATTATTGGTATAGGTTGTTTGGTGCAGGTTGATTGGTACAGGTTGTTACAAGTTATTGGTACAGATTGACAGTGACAGGTTGACAGTGGCAGTGGTTGATTCAGTGAAAGTGACAGGTTGTATACATTTTGTATTTATATTTTAGGGTGGTTGGACGGGGAAAGGACATGTGGTTGTATCCACCTTCCATTTGTAGCCAGAGAACATAGAGGGTTGTAGCCTCCTTCTGGTTGTATCCAAAGAATTGAGGATTTGGAGCTTCCCTCAGGTTGTAGCCTGAGAAACTAGGGGCTTGGAGCCTCCTTCTGGTTGCAGTTGAAAAACAAAGGAATTTGGTGCTTCCAATGAATGTAACTCTTAAATATATATAAGAAAAATCATTTTGTGGTTTTCTCCCGCTTTGGGTTTCCACGTAAAAGAATGGTGTATTGTGTATGTGTATGATTTCTCATTTGTTCATTATTTATTTACTCTGCAACTATTGGATGATAATGCTACATTGATATAACACTTGCATTTTGTGGTTGAAAAGTATTGTATTGCTATATTATTGATTCACCCCGCCTCTCAATAATCCAACAATTGGTATCAGAGCAAGTTCCTTCAAAAATCAGTTTAAAAACTGAAAGGTAGATCATGGAAAAAAACAATATGTATAAAAATGGAATACCAAAGTTTGATGGACAAAAATATATATTTTGGAGCAGAAGGATGAAAACATATATACATGCACAGAGATTTGAAATTTAGCAATTTTTTGCAGATGGATACAAAGAACCAGTAGTTTCGCTGACAAATGAAAGAGAAATAAAACTTGGGAAAAATAATTCCAAAGCCACAAATGAACTTTTGAATGGTCTTTGTGAATCAGTATACACCAAAGTTATACATTGTAAATCTATTAAAGAGATTTAGAAAAAGCTTCAAAATATTTATGAATGAGATTCAAAAGTCGAAACAACAAAGCTTCAAACTTACAGATGTCAGTTCAAACAACTAAAGATGAAGGAAGACAAGAATATTACATCTTACTTCTTACGAGTCGATGAAACAATAAATGCAATCATAGGATTGGGAGAAGAAATTAAAGAATCTGCAATTGTTCAAAAGGTACTAAGATCTCTTCCTATGATATTTGATCCTAAGATATGAACACTAGAAGAAAGAGAAGATCTAGACTCAATAAGCATGGACGAACTACATGAAATCTTCACAGCATATAAAATGAGAATTGTACAAGAAAATCCATATATAAAAGAAGCAGATTTCAAAGAATCCAAAAGATCAAAGAAAAAGGGAAAGTAAAAGGAAAAAGCACATATCAGCAGTAGTGACATATTGGAAGATGATGAAGAAATTGTCAACTTTGTCAAAATATTGAACAAAGGAACCAACGACAAATATAAAGGTAAGTTTCCATTGATTTGTTTTAATTGTGATGGTATTGGTCATTTTGCTAACAAATGTCCTCATAAGAAAAGTAAAAGGAATGATAAAGATTACTCAAATAGTAAACAAACATATAAAGGAAGAAGAACCACAAAGAAATATTTCAAGAAAATCTTGTGCACCAAAGAAGACATCTCCTCATCAGATGGATATGAAGTCAGTGACAGTGAAACATAAAGAGTTATATTCATGGTATTAGAAGACTCTGATAAAAAATACACTAAAGAAGAATATGAAGAGACATAAGTTGACTACCGAGAAGAATTGTTGTGTGCCATAAAAGTTATAAGATGAAAAAAGAAGAAAAACAAGAAGCTACAAGCAAAAATGGACAAGAAAAAAGACAATCAGGAATTAGAAAAAATGATCAAAATTTTGAAGGTTCAAATAGAAGAAGATAAAATAATTGAAGAAGTACTCAAAGACCAACTAGAATAAAGAGATAGGATCATTGGAAATTTGGAAGCAGAGATTGTCACATTAAGAAAAGATCTTCAAATAAAAATATGCAGAACAACTCAAAAGTTTTGGATAACATTATCAACAATCAAAATCCTCATCATGACAAGCCCAAACTTGGATATAATCAGACAGAAAAGGGATCAAGCTCCAAAACAACAGAACAAGAAACATATCCAAAAATCTACACAAAAACAATCAAAGGGGATATGAATACCTACAAAGAAGATTACAAGGACACTCCTCCACCAAGAAGATTCAGATTTCATAATCAACGACCAACATATAGGCCTGAAGAAGAAGAAGTATTCAGAAAATCTTCAACTCCCAGGTATCAAACTATCTTTTTGGGTTTATGTTATAGTGTAATAATTTTGGACATAAAGCTATGAATTGAAGATATAACAGCAGGAACATAAACAACTTTGAAATTCATACCCAAAAGAGTTATTTAAGAAGGCCAAGTGAAACACAGAGAATAAGTTACAACAAGTTTGAATCATTGAGCATTGAAGTGGAATGATACAAGTGTAACAACGTTGGACACATGGTCAAATATTGCAGAATGAAAATTCCTCTTAGAGAACCACAATAGAACAACAACAGTCACAAACAAGAACCTGAGAAGATAACATGGATAAGAAAGAATAATCAGTGTAGCAATGAAGAATGCACACTCATTCTACAAGATAAGTAGAATAAACATGGTTGGTATGTTGACAATGGATGTTCAAAACACATGACATGTGATAAAGACAGGTTTCTTGCATTAATAAAGGAAAGAGATGGATCAATCTCCTTCGGAAATGATAATTCATCTAAAATCATTGGAAAAGGCACTGTCAGAATTAGAAACAACAATACCAAGAAAGAAAATGTTCTACTAGTAGAAGATATGAAATATAATTTTCTAAGTGTGAGTCAAATGTGTGACCAAAGTCATAAAGTTACTTTCGATTCACAAAAGTGAGAGATAAGAAAAGAAGGTTTGGGAAAATTGATTACAACAGCTGCAAGAACTTCAAACAACATATATGTATTAAGTGAAATTGAAAATGAAAAGTGTTGTCTAGGAAACAAAAATGAAAGTTGGATATGGCAGAGAAGAATGGGTCACATATACTTTGATAACCTTGTCAAAGTCAGCAAAAAGGAAGCAGTTAGAGAGATGCCCCAGATTACGAAACCAACCAACACTTTATGCAAGCATTGTCAACAAGGAAAGCAAACAAAGACCGGGTTTAAATTAAAGGAATATTCAACGACAAGACCACTGAAAATTGTGCATACTGATCTAGTTGGACTAACTACAACAAACTGTTTAAAAGATGAGAAATACTTTATGTTATTAGTTGATGATTATACAAGAATGACTGTAGTTTTATTTCTTGGGAATAAATCAGAATCTTTTGAAAACTTCAAGGTCTAAAAGGAAATGGTTGAAAATGAAATGGATTCAAAAATAAAATGTTTGAGATATGATAATGGAGGAGAGTTCACTTCAAAGGAATTTATGGACTACTGCAACAGGCATGGAATAAAAATGAAATTCTCTGTTGCTAGGACACCTCAACATAATGGAGTTGTTGAAAGAAAGAACGGGACAGTATAGGAAATGGCTCGAACAATGTTAATGGATTCCAAATTGACAGATATATTTTGGACACATGCAGTGCATACAACGGTTCACATTCAAAACAGAGTAATGCTCATAAACAACACTGAAAAAACTCCCTACGATCTATGGAAAAGAAAACCAGCAAATGTGAAGCACTTCAAAGTATTTGGAAGAAAATACTACATCAAAAGAGAAGATGGCATAATGGGAAAGTTGACTCTCATGTGGACAAAGGAGTACTAGTTGGTTATTCAAGTACAGGGAAAGCATACAAGTGTTACAATTTGAGGTTGAACAAAGTTGTGTAAATCATCAATGTAACAATTGATGAAACGGATGGAAGAGAATTAAAGGAAGAAGAAAGTGAATCAATGGAACAGATTTACAAAGAAGAAGCAGAAGATGAAGATGAATAGGATCATATATAAGTAGAAGAACAAGTTCAACAAGTGCCTCCAAATACACCGAGAAAACCAGTACAAAAGAATCATCCTTCAGATCAGATTATCGGAAACAAAGATGCAGGAGTTGAGACTAGAAGAAGAATTTGTTCACCAGAAGAAACGCACCTAGCACTCTCATCTACAATTGAACCAAATAGTTTTGAAGGGCCAGCAAAGATGAATTTTGGAATAAGGCCAAGGATGAAAAATTGGATCAAATAGAGAAGAATGACACTTGGGAATTGGTACCAAGACCAAAGAATACGAATGTGATTGACACAAAGTGGGTATTCAGAAATAAATTGAATCAAGATAGACAGGTTACAAGTAACAAAGCTAGATTGATATGTAAAGGATACGCATAGGTTGAAGGAATAGACTTTGAAGAGACATTTGCCATAATGGAATCAATCCGATTTCTTTTAGCTTATGCTTTCTCCAAGAATATTAAAGTATATTAGATAGATGTAAAATGAGATTTTCTGAATGGTGAACTTGAAGAAGAAGTCTACATTGAACAACTAGAAGGATTTCAGTTGTCAGAAAATGCATATTATGTGTGTAAATTGAAGAAGGCCTTGTATGGTCTAAAATGGGCTTCTAGAGCATGGTACTCTAGACTGGATAAATATCTACAACGGGGAGAGTTCAGAAAAGGAATTTCAAACAACAACCTCTACATCAAGGTAACTCAAGATAATATTTTATTAATTGAAGTTTATGTTGATGATATTATTTTTGGAAGCAATGATGATAGGTTAAGCCAGAAATTTGCAAAGGATATGCAGAATAAATTTGAAATGTCATTACTCAGAGAACTATCATTCTTTCCGGGTATTCAGATACATCAAAGAAACCAAGGAATTATTATTTCTCAAACTAAGTATATCAGAGAAATGCTAAAGAGGTTCAAAATGGAAGATTTCAAACCCATTACCACTCCTATGCAGACCAGTTGCAAGTTGATCAAAGATGATGACTCAAAGTCTACAGACTAGAGACAATATAGGTCAATGATTTGCATCTTACTATATGTGACAACATCCAGATCATAAATAATGTAGGCAGCTGGACAAGCGACACGATTTCAAGCAACACCAAAGGAAACACATGTCGTAGGAGTGAAAAGGATTTTCAAATATATCAAAGGAACAAAAGAGTTTGGATTATGGTATGTAGAAGGAAAGGATCTATCTCTTATTTCCTACACAGATGCAGATTGGGAAGGTTGCATTGATGACTGACAAAGCACCATTGGAACAACGTTCTACTTGGGTGAGTGTTTAGTATCATGGATAAGAAAGAAACAATCATCAGTATCATTATCTATAGCCGAGGTAGATTATATTGCAACAGCAACATGTTGTACACAGGTTCTATGGATGAAACAAAATCTGACAAATATACATGTTGAGTATGATGAGCCCATTCCAATCTATTGTGATAATACAAGTCCCATCAGTATCTCAAAGAACCCGGTGATTCAATCCAAGATGAAGCACATTCCAATCAATCATCACATTCTATGGGAACAAGTTGTAGAGAAGAACATCATAGTTGAATATGTGGACACAAAAGAACAAGTGGCAGACATATTTACAAAATCGCTTCGACAATTGTGAAGTAACTGCTGAAAGGGGTGCTTGTTTCCACCCAACCATAGGCACAATCAATCCTACATGAATTTACCATTAGCCACCCCCAAGATAGACCATGATGCTCTAAGAGAGACATTTTCTTCTTTCTCCGCGACAATCAGGGACGAAGGTTACTCTCCTCCTCTCGCAGGATCTTGGCAACTGATTTTATTTATACCAAGCAAGGAGGTATGCACAAGTACTTCCATAGTCACTCGTTAGCCTCGTTTATCAGCATGGACTGAAAACACTGCCAACAACTTCTTACACCCAGAGCAATATTTTTTCTCAATTCTCTCTTGAACCAGAGAGTTGCAAGCGCTCTTTTCGCTTCTCGATATTGGTCTTTTGACTCTGCCTCCTCGCAAATCTTCCTCTTCCCAAGAATTAGCTATTTTCTTGCTTCCTCAACAAGGTTACATGGGTTTGAATCCCCAACTCGTGGTCGTGTTTGGAAGCCCTTGCAGATGGGGACTTTGCCCCATCTCCTCATTAACTCTTGAGGAGGACTTTGCCAAATACCATTCTGACTGGTAATTCATTTTCGACTCAGAGGATTGTTCTGGGTATGAAAAATTAAATCCAGTAAGGTACTAGTTTGGTGGGGGTCATCTCAACCATTTCTGGTTCCCACACCATCTCTCATAGCACCATGGTTTATCTTGGCAAACCCCCATTTCAACAATTATGCAATACTATCCATTTTAAATTAATAACATAAATACATTTATTACCTTTTATAAAAAAAAGGTTCGTCAATCCATCATTCACACATATCTAGTCTGTCATAGTCTTTTGGCAAGTTATAGTTATATTTACAAGATGGGGGAAACATGGGTGTTAGAGTTTCCCCATGTTAAGCTGAGTTTTTGGAATAGGTGGTGGAGTGCTCATATTGAAAAGAAGAGAAAAAAATGTAACAATTATTATTTTGGATTGACTTTAAAAATGGAAAATATTTCTTTTAATTGATAATAATGATATCAATTATTGTCGTAGGCTAAA
>ML846667.1:39717-50980 GCA_009831015.1 Picea engelmannii
GATGGTTAAGGTGAATTTTTTTCTAGCTCTGTCTCTGAGGTACATGTATTCATTTCCATCTTACCACCTTTCCCTTAATTGTTTACCATACCACCAGGAAGAAACTTCATCATTTTCCCAAGGTTGTTCATCTGCAGGTTAGATAGAAAACCTTTTAAAACAACCGCAGATCTCCTAATGCTTCTTGTGTTGTATGTGAGTGGTGAGTCAGGAACAAAGTTCATCATATCGCATGAATTGAGGTCAACCACTACCTCTCTAAACACAATATTCAAAAGCACAGAAGTAATATAGTGAGAAACAAAAACAAAAATGCATTTCGCAATTGAAATACCCAAAACATCGTGAAAACACACACACACACATTTGTTTAGGGCTTGGCCATTCATCAGGAGGGTGTCAAGTTCCCCCCTCATATTTTGCAACCGATACGTTCCTACCCCAATCTTCTCAGCAACCAGGAAAGGTCTGAGCCATAGATTCTGAAACTTAGAATTTTTTCCTTTTGGCTCATTTTCTCTGTCCCATTTTAAGACTAAGTCTCCCACTTCAAAATTCTTCTCTTTAGCCTTATGCTTATCAAACCACCTTCTAACTATCTACTGATGAGCTATGAACTTTTATTTTTCTTTCCCCCTTCCTTCTACCAGCATGAGGAGGGTATCAATTCTTTGTTGTATGACTGATGAGGGTTGTCCTCTCAAATCCTAAGCAAGTTGAAGACAAGGAAGCTATAGTCTGTTCGGGACAATGGATTCATGTCAGTATACCAGAAAGTATGGGGAATTTCCTATGGCTTCCTTGGGTATTTCTCTATCATCCCATAAGATGTTATGGAGTGAACTATGCCAATTCCTCTAATTATCTGCAACTGTTTTCTTTAGTATCCTCACTAGGTTTTTATTGGTTGATTCTACCACTCCATTCCCATGTGGATAGTAGTTTGTAGAGTATCTGATTATGATTCCTTTATATAGAGAAAAAATTGTTTATAGGGTGGAATAAAAGTAAGTGGCATTATAAAAAACAAGGACAAAAGGCACACTGAACCTTGTGATCAGTTGTTGTTCTATGAATTGGATCACCACCTTTTCATTTACATGAGTCAAAGGGATGGCCTCTACCCATTTCGTAGTATGTGTCAGTTAGTATGTATCTATGTTTTTTTGAATAAATCAGTGTAATTTCTCCTATGATATATAACCCACATTGCTCGAATGGCCTGTAAAAGGCCACACATTAGAGTGGTATAACTTATCTCTTTTCCCTCCCCACACTTATTTGACAATTTTTACAGTTTCTAGCATATGTGTGAGTGTCCCTGAACAGAGTAGGCCAATAATATCCATCTCTCAGTATTTTATGAGCAGTGGTGTTTCTTGCTAAATTTCCACCGGCAGAACCATCATGGAGCTCCTTCAGAACTTTGTCTACATCTTCATGTTCGAGACATCTTAAAAGTACCCCATCATAATTAACACGGAAGAACATGAAATTAACCTGAGGGCTCTCCTTTCCCTATGATTTAGGTTTTCTGGAAAAGTTCCATGATGCAGGAGATAACTTAGTTTCTCATACCAAGACTCCTTCCCTGGGGAGATGTATGAAGTTTCACCACACCACAATGCTAATTCATTCTCCCATCGGTGGTCTTCATTTACATGATCATGGGCTTCAGCTGCTAGTTTTCATAACCCTTGTTTGTCAACCATATTAGTAGGTTTTATATATAGATCAAATTCTTGGACTACTTCCATCCAATTTCCTCTTCTTTCCCCCATCTCCTGTTGAGTGAATAGGGATCGAACTACAGGTTGAGGCACAATGACTTTGGTATGGTTCTTAAGGATGTAATACCTGAAGTGTTTCACTGCCTTTTAGAGTGCATAAGTCTTCTTGTCTATAGCAGGGTAATTTAGTTTGACCCCTTGGATATTAGTGCTCATGAATGATACTGGGGCCTTATTTTTTTCATCATCCTTCTGATTCAATACTGCAGCTAACGATTGGTTGGAGGTGAATGTATAGAGGAGGAAATATTTGTTAAAATCAAGAATTCGCAACACTGGGGCTTGAGATATTGTAGTCTTAATATCGCTGAAAGCACATTTTCATTCAGCATCCCACTTAAATTCAACATCTTTACTGATCATTTTTTGTAAGGGTTTGATCGTTTCAGCAAAATCGGGGGTGAATTTCCTCACAAAATTGATTTTCCCAAAGAAGGATTGCATATCCTTTTTGTTGTGGAGTAATGGAAGTTGAGCTATATCCTTAATACGTTTTGGGTCTATGCTAATTCCTTCTTGGGATATAATGTGGCCTAACAACTTACCTTCCTCGACATCAAAAATAGTTTTCCTAGGGTTTAAGGATATATCATATTTCCTACGCCTTTAAAAAATCTAGGTTAAGTGTTGGATGTGATATTCTTTGTTCTTTGAATACACAGTCAGATCGTCCAAATAGACTACAACACACTTGCTAATTAGTCCCTGAAATGATACATCCATGGCCCTTTGGAAGGTCGCCCCTACATTGATTAACCCAAAGGGAATACATTTATAAGCGAAGGTTCCCCACTTGGTTCGGAAGGTAGTCTTCAAACGGTCTTCCTCTGAAACAAAAACGTGGTTGTAACCTGAAAAATCATCAAGCATGGAGAAAATCTCGAAGCCATACACAGTCTGCAAGAGTTGCTCCATTGGTGGGACTAGGTAGTTTTCCTTTTCTGAATCTCTATTGAGGTTTTTGAAATCTACATATAGGCGGATCTCCCCATAATTTTTCCTCACATGAACCAAATTTGGTACCCATGCAGAGTGTCTAACCTGGAAGATAATCTTGGCATATAGTAGTTTCTTTAACTCCTGACACATGAGAGGATCCAGGGATGGGTGGTATTTCCAGAGCTTCTGTTGGAAGGGTTTGACTTCAGGCTTTAATGGGATAGTATGATGAATGATAGAAGTATCATAAGTTTTAAGATCTAGGTAGCACCAAGAAAAAACATCTTGATATTGTATGAAAAGTTTGAGATAGGACTTCCTTTCCTCTTTAGATACCGTCTTGCCGAGATTTATATTCTTGGGATGTTCAGGGGTTACTAGATTTATAGTTTCGTGCATGGGACAAGAACTCCCCATCTTTGCGTTCTTTGACCCTTTAAATCTTTCCCTCAGGTCAAAAAGGTTTTCTAAATTGGCCACTTCCTTCGGTATCATGTGAGACCTTGGTTTGTCATTCGGTTGATCTGTATGAGGGTTGGTTTCCACTAATTTCTCTTGGAATACTTCATCGGAAGTATCCAAGTCTTTAAAATTATCCTGATAGGTTAAAAAGTTTATGATCTGTTCATCTCCTTCAAAGACATTCCAATTAAAAATATTATTGGGCATGGATGATTTGTATAGTAGCTCCACAGTGAACCGAGAGGCTTCATAGTCTTCTAAAGGTGATAGCCTTGAGGCAACGGTGGCCATGGAATCAACAAGATTTTTATTTGTTATGGGGATCATTGTAATGTTGAAGGCTTCAAAATGTTCTATTAGTCTATGCACTTCCTGTTGGTAATTCATCGAGTGGGGAGAGTTACAATGTATTGTGTCCCTTACTTGTCTAACGATGATTTCAAAATCTCTAAAAACTTTCAATTCTTTAATGTTTAAGTCTATGGATTTCTTCAACCCTTGTACTAGAGCTTCATACTCATCGATGTTGTTTTTGTAGTCAAATTCTAGTCTACAGGACAAGAAACTTAGTTTACCTTTTGGGTCAATGAGGATGCACACTGCCCCTGACCCTTCTTGTAATTTAGATCCATCAAAGTATAAGGTCCACATTTGTGAGCAAACACAATCAGCTTCCCTTTTTATACCATTTTCCTCCTTTTCTCCTATGTTTTCCTTGATTTCTAACATCGGTTTCTGACAGAAGAGGGTTTTCCCCGCCTTCGTTGGAAAATTTTCTTGAAAACGTATTTCAAAGTTTTGAGTAAGAGGGACATCAGATGAGAGGGGGGAGAAATTCCCGAAATCGGAATCACATGAATAATTTCCTACCATGGGGAAATATGTCGATGAGGGTTCATTAAGGGTTTCTAAGTCGGTGACAGTATGTTTTAGATATATTTCCCTATCGATCTTGATCATATTCAAGTGTTCTTTTAATGGTAACCAAAGGTGAGCTCAGTCTGTACTAAAGTATCTATTTAACTTCTCAGACCAATCTCAACTCAATAGCAATCCATAAGCTTCTGGGATATCTACTACAAAGATGTCAATTACTTGAACAAACTTGGGGTGTGTCGTTATTCTGATAATTACATCTTTGAGCTCTCCCATAACCTTCACCTAGGTTTTGTSTAGTTTTATTACATGTTTATCACTTTTGAGAGGAACTACGTTTAATTTTTTTTAAATGGACAATGGCATAACATTGGAGGATGCTCYTGAGTCAACCAAACAACTATGGAGGTTTTTTTTTGAAGACTTCAAATGTAAAAAGGAACGGTGGGAAAAAAGGTTTTACCTTCTTATCTTCAGAGCAAGYGTTCACAGTTGGTTTATTTCTTAGATCTGCGAGGGTTATATTTTCTCCTTGGTCAGTAATTGTTGTAGGATTTTCTATTGATTTCAATTCTTGTAACAGAAAGTCCTTTTGTTGAGGGARTCTMCACATGTCCATGACCGATATATTTGCCTTCAAATTTTTCAAGTCTTCTGYTATGTTGTAGTCTAGCTTGGGAGATTCTCGTGTATGGATGTTTATAGGGTTTCTTCGAGGGACAAAAGGTTCTTTCGRGTGATCGAGAGGTGGTTTTCCTCCCGAAGTTTAGGTTGTGATGAGGTCGTTTAAGATAGGTTGACCCCTACTTTGTGTTTTCATAGCCAAGACTTATGCGGGTGGTTCTTGAACCTCAAATAGGTCATCGGAAGGCATTGGTAGGTCAGGGTCCCATATCAACATGGTTTTTTCTTTTGGTGGATCAACTTCTTCATGATCGACAATATTCATAGTTGATTCGCTTGACTGTTCGGTCAGGGAAACATCATCTAGGAACCGGTTGGCCATCAAATTCATGGCATGCACCCATTGTGGGCAGTCTCGTTTAGAGTGTTTATCTTGGTGATAGGTACAGAAAGAGTTGGATGCTACATTTCCCATATCGATGTTTAAGTTAGCTGGAGGAGGTTCAATCGCTTTGAACAATGGATTTATTTTGAAAAGGGGTTTATAGGGCCTCTAGCCTTGGTTCCCTTCCCTTGCACTTCTTTTCATGTCTATTATTTCATTTGACAATTTCTTAACCATGCGTTGTAGGTCTTCTATGTCTCCACTTACCTTTTCAGGACCTTGTTCTATTTTTTTCCCTAGGGGTCTATTCAACAGGATTCCTCTCCTGGGAGTAGGTTGAACTTCGTTCTTAACTAGTGAAACCTGGCCTTATTTACATCCCTTCATTTGGAATTCTATTGTTTTGGCTTCTTCAAAATTCTCATCTAAGGTTTCTTTGGAATCCTTCTTCACGAACATGGAAATAGAAGATGGGAGAGTATTAACATATACTTCGATTTGCAACTCCTGAGTGGGTTTAGCTTCGGGTTGGAATTTGTTTAGGATGGTGGTGAACCATTGATTAAAGTCTTTAACCTTCTCATAGTGGTGGTAAATAACTCGGACATCAAAGCTCTTGTAGTGGTTTCTTCTGCAAATTGATCCAAAAAATCCTTTTGAAACTTTGTCCAACTAGTTATGGATCCTACAGGTAAGTTAAAATACCACGTGGAATTTGAATTCTCAAAAGTATAGGGAAAAATCTTGCATACTACATCTTCATGTTGGACATTCATCATTCTGATAGCTAGTATGAATTTCCTGATATGGTCTTTATGATATCCCGAGGTTTCAGTGTCAAATTTAGGGAGTAAGTTTTCTGGATGTCATGGAAGGTTATGTACTCATCTAGGGATGGCCAGAGCATCTCTGACCAACCAATTTTGATTATTATGAGGTGGGTTTCCCCTTTATTCATTATGATCACTATTATCTTCCTTGTCATTCGATCTCGAAACTGAGCATTCAGAGTTGAACCCTTCCTTGTCGAAAAAATCATTGGGCTCGGAGTCGTTTTCGGTAGGTGTTTCAGGGATTAGATTAAGAGGATGTTCAATTTTGGTGAGGGATAAATCTATCAGGTCTTATAATGTGTGCACAAAAACCTGGTCGGGGGTATCAATCACTAGTCTTCTAACTTGTCTTTTATGAGGAAGTAATAGAGCTAAAGGAAACACTCTGATCTATCGGGTGTAAGCTCTTGTGATTCTTCTGAACTAGTTCAATTCTTCGTGAGGAAGAGCGTAAGGTATCTCAGGAAATAGATATTCATCCTCTTTCTAGGGTGAGTTACTCGTTTCTGGAGTACTCAATGTTTGTGGGTTTTATTGAGAATGACTAGCCATGCATGTGGGTTGTTTTGAATCTACAGGCTGTGTAAAAAATTATGTAAAAAATATTGTCATCCATTCATTCTCAGACCCTCCTTCTAGCGCCAATTCTTTTGAGGGGTCCTAAATCCATTTAACTCAACAGTAGGAACCAAGCCCACCACTGAGGCCCAATTAGACTCTACAACATTTAATGGTGGAATGGTTCTCCAGATCTTGTGATCCGACCAATTAATCGATGGGCTCTACGTAGTGACCAACGTGATGTCTTCTTGTGAAAACTCCTCCTTCAGTCCGAAAAATTATCCTTTTGTATTTTCTCTTGTAGGTGGGACCGATACAAGATAAATGTTGGTATAAAATAGTTGGGTAACAAAGGGGAAGGACTTAACTATTGAAGAAGGTTGAGTTCAGGATAACCCATCTTCTCAAGCATGTCGACAATGATGATTACACATACAACAAGCCTAGTACTAATACATTAACCTGTTGGTGTTCCAATGATTGACTGAGATACGATTATCAGGAGAAAACATACATGCAATAAATGATGGAAAGAAAAATAGTTTCCTTAACTCTAAACATCAATCACATATTAACACAACAATTTACTTTTCATCATTAAAGACAAGAACTATGAAAATATTGAATCAGATAACTTATCAACAGATTTAGAGGCTCTTACATGTTATAGCATCCATTCATGAGATCAAATCAGAAATAATTCTTCTTCATATCCAATCACACACGCTTTTGATGAAAAACACAAACTTGCATTTGGTCCTAAGCATGACTTATCAATTAAGTTAGCTCCAAAATAGTTCTTTACAAATCCAAAAATGAGGGTCTTTGCAACAACCATCGACCTTTGCTAACAGGTCGACCCTCTTATTTATAACATGTTATTAACTAAAAATAACTATCAAAAGTGCAGCTAAGTAAAACAAAAAATCACCACATTGCGCTTCCATCTCTTAGTCTTCTAAGAGTCATCAACTGATCTCACCTGAGTGGAGGGGGTTCAGTGCACTTTCTCTCCCTAATGTTTTTTCTATCTCGGGCTAATCTGAAATGTCCCCTAGCGATCCGGCCTATGGCGCTGAAACTTCAGGGTTATTTGACCTAGTGATTTCTTCAATTTGTATTAGCGCTGGACCACTTGGACCTGTCCATCTTTCGACTAGGTTGTCAGCAGGGACCCTTTTTATTTCTACGAGGTCTGGGTAATCCTGTAGGTGATCGATTACTCTCTGTGATTGTTCTATCAGGAGAAATCCCATTTCATGTGCCTCTGGTGTCAAAGGAAATCCCATGTTTTGCACTGGAGCCACCAAAGAAACCTATGTTGCCTTTGTCACTCTAATTTCTTCCCTGGCTCTGAGGGCCTCTTGAGAATATTGTTCTATTTTCATCACTTTTTCATTTAGTCTGATGGCCCTAAACCTGGTCATCTTCAGGTCGGCCATTTTTTGTACCACCTTGTCCCAGTCCTGTGCATTTTCTGTGAAGACTTTGTCTTCGAATTTGTCATGGGCATACAACCATTAGGATGACACTTGTGAAGCATGTTTAAATACCAGGCCCTTTGGATTGTGCTTGCGAAATCGACCCATCAAGAATATGAACTCGAGTTGAATCAACCATTCTTGTTTGGCTTGAGCGGTATCCTTTACGAAGTAGAACCCTACATTGAAACCATAGGGTATGAATGCTCGTTTCTTGCCCTTGACCAAGGTGGTGTTGTAGACTTGAAAGTTGGTTTGATAGCATATTTATCCTATGAAAAATTGGTTTGGGACATGAGTCGGTAGCATTTGTGGTTCTCCGGTGGCCCAGAAAACCCTGATGTAGGTGGTGCGCTCATCCAAATACCAATGGCCTACCTTGGATATCATCTTTTTGGTTGTCATCGATAGCCTTGGGCATTCCTTATTAAAAAGAATAAAATAAATTTGGGCGATGAATTCATCACATGTGAGGGTGTAAGATTTCTTATACTTGTTTTCCCATTGCATGCTGAAGTAGACATGGATCGAGAGTTCTGCAACATGCCAGCTCAGATTCATGCTGACGAAGACGTTTCTAGCACACATGACATCGAGAAAGTATGAAACCATGTAAAATGTTGGTGTTTCCCCTTCCTTCGGTGGCTGGGCCTGCTGCACACAAATGCTCAATTACTTGGAGATTATTTCTCCCCAGTTGAAACTACTCCTGCCAATCACAACTGTGTATGCCAAAGGCATCCATGCCTCTGAAAACCTGGAGAAATATTTCTCTCCATACAATCAGCGTATGACAGCCATCAGATAGACGTATGGCTCCCTTAAGTTTGTTGTCCCATACCATCCAGTTCTCTGGCTGGTGAACTTCTTGTCCTCCCTCCACCATGAGGCCATTACCTGGCTGGTGTCGTGGCATTTGTAGAACTTCACGACGAAGTCTATGTTTAGTCGCTCCTCTAGTTCTCTAAGTTTGTAATACTTCTGAACTTCTACCTGGAGGAAGACTTCGACACACCCACTGTTGTCATCATTGATTAAACACTTATGTGTTTTTGTGTGGTAGATGAGCCACTTCAGGACTTATATGCAGGGAAAGATGGGGGTTATGCTTGCCACCATATGTAGGTATGACCGTCGAATGTTCGGGAACACCTATTTGTCGATCGCTCTTACGTCTAGATCACTATGTGGGACATATTTTGGGTACGCCTCTCGACTGATCTTGTTAAAGAGTTCTCCCCAATGTGGGAGCGCCATCTTGGAGCCTGTGCTTGCCTCTGTATCGCCAAAGGCCGGAGGCTGGATAAAAACCCTCTCCGTTGTTGTCTTAATGATAGGTTCCAGCCTCGGGGCATATTCCAATTGTTTTGAAATCCCTTGAGAAGAGCCTTCTCCTACCTCTAGTTCTTTCAGATTCAGTGCCCTCGATGATCGTCTAGTGGTTGGATTTCTTAGTGGAATTGTTCCTGCAACTTAAAATAAAATTTCAGAGATTGTGTAAAAACAAAAACCGGATAAAAACATATAAATTATAGCCATGTAAAATTTACAAACTCGGATACATACCTTTGAGGCTTGTTAAAACCTAGTTATTTTGATATTAATGGAGTTGATACAACCTTTGATTCGCTCATCTTGCTCCTTGAGATGCTCCATAATTCTCCTATGCGCATAATGATTTCTTTTACAATGGATCAAGAGAATTTAAACAGGGAAGAACTTACTATGTCACATCAGCCATTCAATTGGAGTTATGAGTGAAATTGTAACAAATATGTCGCCAAATCTCTATAGCTTAAATTCATCGTGGGTTGATGGTGGAGGCGCGGGTGGTGATGTGGTCTATCAGTGATTTTAAAAGGATGTTTTGATTGGCACATGAGGTAGAAACTAATGCGGGATTGGGTATTAATTATTTCCTTAGATGCTCAAAACCCGATCATATATAATGCTAAAATGTCCCATCGTGTCACTTTCTCAGTGGGAAGATCAGGGATCAGGGGTGTACTATGAACATTTTCGTTGATAACCTCCTGCAAAAATTTCCAATGCCGATTGATTTTATCGTACATTTTTTATGTGGCAACGCTTACTCGGAGGTGTGACTTGAACTTAGGGGGGAAAGGATAACTTAGGATAGCACTAGACTGCACAACCCTCTTACCTGGTAAAGACATGTGGTGTTGAATACCGGTGACTTAATTCACGTGTATTAATCGGAGCCAGGAATTTCCTTAAGTTATTCATTCTAAAACAAACCTTAGCTTGCCAATGCCAAAAAGTATCCAAGGTCGGCGATTGACGATAAACCTATCAAAGCGCTTTTTTTCAGATTAGCTCCCTCAAAAAAGTCCCGATGTCGAAAACGCATTGGGGATCAACGATTGGGAATAAATTTTAGAATGGTTAGAATGTTTGTTACGATCCTTTTAGGCTTTCCCCGATTTCGATAAGCGTGTCGGGCATCGGCTATCGGCGATGTATTTCCATTTTTCTTTAAAGCCTGCCCCATAGCGTCTTTTACCGATGCTGAAGGGGAATCGACTGTCGACAATATCTTTATGCACAAAACAAAATTTCCTTTTGTCGATGCTGATGGATATCAACGATCAATGACCTTCGTTTTCTGAGTGCTTCTTTTTCCTTATTTGAATTACTTATTTTGTCGACGTTGAGGACGTTCAGTGGAGTGTTTGGTTGTCAATTCCTTATTCAGTTGTTTAAGGTCCTTTTAGTTATGGGGTTTCACAATTTTTAAGAAAACCTGAATGGGTGATGAGAAACATGAAAATAAGAAGTGAAAATACATTCTCAAAATTGAAATAACTATCAGACAATGCATAAGATCAAGTGGTACCCAAAAAAGTAAAAATTTGACAGAGGATTTTTTAGGGTGTGTTGAGTGCTCAACAGGAGGGAAAACTCAAAGTTAGAGGTATAATGGTCAAGGTGATGAATGGATGATTTCCAAGAGTGTCTAATTTTCTATCCATCTAAACTCGAGTTCCCACCATCACCAAGTTGTTACACATAAAAAACACCTACATATCTCACCATAAGTGTCGCAAAGTGACGTATGCACCTCGGTAAGTGTCACATGCACTATCACAAGTTTCGTATGCACCTTCCCAAGTGTCCCATTCACTTTTTGAGGTGTATCCACCCCTTTAAACCATTAAAACAATTTCTCATTATCCCTAAGTCATATGGGAGGAGGAAACCCATCATTTCAAAGGTAGAAACACACTTTTTACTTGGCAAATTGACCATTGTTTGGGCATTTTTGAAGGGTAGCACCCCCTGGACATGATG
>ML846670.1:16271-34174 GCA_009831015.1 Picea engelmannii
GAAGATCCTTCTAGAAGCGGAAGCTTCTATTAGGTCTTCTTACATCCGCCTTATTCTATTTTATTGAAAGGTCTTATTAATATTGACCTTTATTACATCCGAACACATTGATCTACCTATGTGCGGGTTAGGACCTTAACAAACAATACCTCTGTTTCAGCACTTACAAACTTCACAAATAGTTAAACTAACACTTATAGTAACAGCTTGACAAACTCACCAAAAGATCACTGACTTTCCTTCTTGCTGTAGCAGAGTTATGGCAGCTTTAACATAGTATTTTTAGCAATCTTATATCACCAAGGAACAACAAAAGACTTCAACAAGAATAGAGTGTTTGTATCAACAGTATACTTCAACAACTAGCTACCATATACCAGCAGAAGACTCCAGCAACTAGCAGCCATATACCAGCAGAAAATTCCAGTAGATATCAGTCATATACCAGCAGAAAATACTTCAGCAAATAGATGCCTTGCCTCAACAGAAGACTCCAGCAAAACAAAGGTATATAAATGGTAAGTGAATGACCCTTTTTATAGGTTGATTTGGCTGCCCTAAGCAACCTCCTAAGAATGTATGACAGTTGTATAACAATTGTCATACCTGCCCTCCTTTGGCTGCCAAGAGTCACCTCCTAAAGTTCCCAAGAGCCACCTCCTAATGCTCCCAAAGGTCATTTCCTTTGTCTCTTATAGAGGGTGCCCTAAATTGTTGTCTTAGGATTGTATGACAGTTGTTATACAGCTGTCATACCACCACCCTAAACAACCCCCCTAAGCTGGCCACTCCAACCATCCTAAGTAGCCTCCCTAAGCTAGCCACTACAACCTCCCTAAGCAGCCCTCTTAGAGGTGCTATGCGGTTGACACATGGCATATAGTTGTCTTGGCATAAGGTTGACACTTGTCATGTGTTTGATGCTTGACATAAAGTTAACACTATCAAAACTTTATTTACATGGCTAGTTACAATAGGGAAAATAGCTTCCAACGCTATATAATTCAACACTGCAAAGCTAGCATCATTATCATGATCCAGGTTTTGTATTTAATAGGACGAAGGAACCCTTGGTGCTATCACAAATCCAGAGAAGCAGGTTAAGAACAAAGTAAGATGGTTTTTTTAAGACTTCAGAGGGAGTTACTTGATTCAGAAAGAGTCAAACTAATTGAGAAAGAGAAACAGTACCTTCTTCCTCTTCAGCAGTCCAAAGGGAGATAGCTATTAATACAGTTGATCCAGTTGTTCCAGTTGGTATTCCTAGGAACTTTGCAGTAAGCTATAAAAGGCTTGTCTGGGCTTGACAAAACTTTGCAAGAGGCTGAAAGACATACAGCGAATGGAAGTATCGACAAATATAAAACGAGACTTGTAGTCAGAGGATTCTCACAAGCAGAGGAAGTGAACTATGATGAGACATATTGATCCAGTAATCCGATACACTTCCATCTGTGCTACCATCCATGAGTTGGAAAACTACATCAGATAGATGGATTCTTGATGAGTTTGGGTTTCAGCAAAAGTATTGTTGATCCAAACCGATATTATTACAGTGTTGGTGACGAGAACCTGATTTTGATAACTTATTCATAAAGCCTTGTTGTTGGATACAAGTAAGCTTTGACTTCTGATTTCAAGATGAAGGATATGAGTATGATGCACTACTTCTTGGGACAAGAAGTATGACAGAGGACCGATGAGATTTTCCTGAGTCAAGGAAAATATACAGTGGGAATATTAAAGAAGCTCAGTATGACAAAATGCAAATCCACGGTGATGGATTTGAAGAAAATGAATAAAGATGATTCAGACGAGATTGATCCACAGTTGATTGAATCACTGATATATATGGTTAACACCAGACTTGATTCATGATATGTAGTGAATGTACTTAGTCGTTCCATGAGTTAGCCGAGACAGACTCACTGAACAAACAGCGAAACATGTATTGAGATATATATGAGGCACAGTTGGATATGGCCTGAGATATGCCTCCAGTGTGAACTTGAGTTTGCAGGATATGCCAACACAGATTGAGCAGAGAGTACAGTGGACCAGAAGAGCACATCTAGTTGTTGTCTTACCGTGAAGTTTGCCATGATTTCCTGATGCAGCAGGAAACAAAACTCTGTGGCCTTGAGTACCACAGAAGCAGAGTATATAGCATCGAATGTGAGAAGCCATATGGCTCACAAGCTTCTGACAGATTTACTTGACCATGAGATGGATCCTATGATGATAACCAAGAGTCGTGTGTAAATCTCTTTGAGAACCCAGTGTTTCTTGATGGATCGAAACACGATGAGATGAAATATCTTTATATCAGAGATTGATGCAGAGGAAAATAGTACACATGCAGTACCTTCTTACACATGAGCAGATTGCAAACATCTTCACCAAACTAACTTGGTGAAGAATATCACCCCAGTTGAGAGGGAGTGTTGATGACTACAGCCAAGACAAAGTTCAAAGTACATCTATGTGAGACTTGGCATGATGAAGAATGCCTCCCTAGCTGAGAGGGAGTGTTGATGATTGCAGCTATGTGAGACATTCTCCAACTTACAAACCTGAGAGATGTTGATGATTGCAGCTATGTGAGATATTCTCCAGCTTACAAACCTGAGAGAAAGCCCCTGAGAGGGGTGTGTGGTTCCTATCTGAGACAGAGTTGGAACGTAGAGATGGCCTCCTCCTTACAAAGAGTTGAGAAGAACTCCAGATGATTCTCCTGTGTAACGCTGTGAGAAAGGAGATTTGTTGAGTTGAACGTGTCTGTGGCTGAGCACAAGGTGAACGTGTGAAATCCCAAAGTGTTGGGTGCATCGTCATGAGAACAGAAATGAAGATGATGCATTAGCCTCCTATGAGCAGAAGGGTTGATGAGAAACTCCAAATGACTCTCCTGTGTAATGCAGTGGAAAAGAAGATATGTTGAGTGGACGTGCTTGTAGACGAGCACAGGCGAACGTGATCCTAGTGGCTGAGCACTAGTGAAGAAGTGGTTATTTTGTGTAATGCAATGAGCCAGAGATATGGACATCCTTATGGATGTGCCCCTGGTGGATGAGCACTAGTGGGTGTATAAGATCCCTTGCTATATTGTTCAAGAGTCAAACCTGCCTATAACCCTAATTGTAATGTAAAGGGTACAGGTCAGCCCCACCTTAATGTGATTAATAATTAATGTAAAAGATAATTAATATGGTAACTATTAATTATATTTTGAGTTATTGAGGTCGGCCCTATTGTGCCAATAGACACATCATTTGATGTGACAAGTCTTATATAAATAAAGGTGAATCCCCATTGAGGAAACACACTTATCATTGTGTCATCTCATGATTCCAGAAGTTGTGGTCTGAAATTATGAGAATTGCAACACCCTCTTGTGTGCTAGTTTTGGTGATGGTGTGGGAGGTCTTTCTCTTGAGGAAAATAGCAAAGGATTGGCTGGGTTTTCTTCCCTTGTTGAGAAGGGTTTCCCAAGATACTTCTTGTGTACTTGTGCATAGATCTTCTTCTTGTGATCTTGGTTTGCTGCAGTAGTTATGGTTCAAGTAATTGTTGACAGAAAATTTAAAAGGAATACATGAGCCATAGCTCACTAAAAATCTAACAAAGGGGACCAAGGGTAGGGTCAAGCAGCAGCAGCAGCAGCAAAGAGACATGAACAAAGTTAAATGCTTTGCATGTCAGAAGTTGGGGCACTATTTTGGTCAGTATCCCAACATGAAGAAGAAGAAGCAGGGTGGCACTACAGCGACAGCAAAAGAGGACGAGTTTACCACTCACTTTGAGAGGGAGTGCCCCTTGATAGTTTGTTGCACGTCAGTTGAGTCACCTTCCAGCATCTAGTACATTGACAGTGGGGCATCGAGTCGCATGTCAGGTGTGAGAGAGCACTTCACTGGTCTCAGAGATCCAGAGATCAGGTTGGCGGTAGTGCTCGGAGACGACACCATAGTGAGGGTAGTCGAGCATGGCACAGTATCATTTCAGAGGGAGTGCCTGCCACCCTTGGTGTTCAAGGATGTGTTATTTGTCCCTAGGCTGAAGAAGAATCTTATCTCAGTTTCATCCCTACGGGATAGGGGTCTTGAGGTGTCTTTCAGAGAGACAAAAGTCCTTATACACCCTAAGGGGTCCAGCATCACCTCTGAAAGGGTGATTGGGACACGGGATGGAAAACTGTATAAATTACTTTTTCAGTCATTGCATGCCTTGACAAGTAGTAGCAACAGCAGTCAGTTGTGCAAGATATAGAATCATAGGATGGCTCATCTGCATCATGGAGCCTTGAGATCGTTGAGAGACATTGTGACAGGTATGCCACAGTTAAACGTTGAGCATCAGGAGGTGTGTAAAGGGTGTGCTTTTGGGAAGTACACCAAGACTGTTTTTCCTAGCAGTGATAGTAGATCAACTAGGGTACTAGATTTGATACACACAAATGTTTCCTTGGGTGGTTGTGAGTATTATGATACTTTCATTGATGACCACTCCAGGAAGACCTGGATCTATTTCCTGAAGACCAAGAGTCGGGTCTTCAAGGGGTTCCAAGAGTTCAAAGCTCTTGTGGAGAACCAGACAGGAAAGAAGATCAAGGTCTTGAGGTCAAATAATGGAGGCGAGTATACCTCCACGGAGTTTGCAGAGTTTTGTGCCGAGCAGGGCATGAAGAGGCAGTTGACCATTCCTTACAACCCGCAGCAGAATGGGGTTGCAAAGAGGAAGAACAGGGCCATAGTGGGTGCAGCGAGGAGTATGTTGCATGATCAGGCACTGCCATTCTACTTGTGGGCAGAGGCTTGTAGTACTATAGTTTACTTGCAGAACAGAAGTCCCCATAGAGCTTTGGGGAGGAAGACTCCTGAGGAGGCCTTCACTAGGTGGAGGCTTGATGTTGAGCTCCTATGTATTTTTGGGTGTTTGACGTTCTCTCATGTCCCCTCAGAGAAGTGAACAAAGCTAGATCCCACAGTAGAGAAGGGGATTCTAGTTGGATACTCAGAGGTCTCGAAGGCCTACAGATTCTACATTCTATCACTGAGGAGAGTGGTGGTGAGGAGAGATGTCAGATTTGAGGACTCTAGAGCTTTTAGGAGATCTCTAGAGTTGAGAGATAGAGTTGAGGAGGTCTCGCATATTCAGAGTGTTGCATCTCAAGGGGAACAACCTCAAGTGTCGAGTACACCGAGTTCAGGGGTGACCGGTCTACCCATTATAGTTTCAGGTTCACAGTTTCCAAGTATACAGACAATTGGTGCAGATGCTTCAGGATCACAGACTACTTTGCATCGATCTGTGCATGAGACTCAAAGGCATGAGGATACTACTTCGCTAGAGGTCACTTCAGGGAAGAAGTTTCAGGAGACCCTGAAGGAGGCCAAGGAGTATGTTGGAGAGCCTCAGAGGTTGATGAGAGAGAGTAGAGCGCCAAAGAGGTTTGGGTCCTACTTGGCTATGGTGACGAGCATTACAAATGCAGATCCTACCACATTTGTGCGGGCAGTTGACCAACAAGTCTGGAGAGAGGCCATGCTGGAGGAGTATGACTCCATTATGCGCAATGATGTGTGGGAAGTTGTTCCTAGACCTGAGGGGAAGTTAGTGGTGACTTCTATGTGGTTGTATAAGACTAGGTATGCTGCAGATGGCAGCATAGAGAAACACAAGGCCCGTTTTGTGGCGAGGGGCTTCTCGCAGATCGAGGGAATTGATTATGATGAGACTTTCGCACCAGTTGCGAGATACACTTATATCCAGAGCATTATGGCCATTGCAGCAAAGATGGGTTGGAAGATCCATCAAAAGGATGTGAAGACTGCATTTCTGAATGACTTCATAGAGGAGGAGGTGTACATAGAGCAGCCGCAGGAGTTTGAGGTGTTGGGGAGAGATTCCCACATGTGCCTTCTGAGAAAGGCACTATATGGACTGAAGCAAGCTCCTCGAGCTTGGTATTCAAGGATTGACTTTTACTTGTTGCAGATGGGGTTTGAGAAGAGTGAGGCAAATCTGAACCTCTACTACATCATTCGAGGGAAGGATACACTCATTCTCATACTGTATGTTGATGATTTGTTCATCACAGGAGTGGAGCATCTCATAGTTGATTGCAAGAGGGGACTTGCATCAGAGTTTGAGATGAAGGACATCGGATTGATGCACTATTTCTTGGGCATGGAGGTTTGGCAGGAGGATGGGCACATCTTTCTGGGACAGGGGAAGTATGTAGCAGTTATTCTGAGCAGATTTCAGATGGAGGATTGTAGGCCCATGTCTACACCTATGGTCACCAACTGGAAGAAGCTTAGCGCTTCAGATTCCAAGTTGGTGGATGCCACGAGATACATGCAATTGATTGGGTACTTGATGTATCTGGTCAACACTAGACCAAATATATGATTTGTCGTGAACACTCTCAACCAGTACATGGTGAAGCCTAGGAGTGTTCACTGGATTGGAGCAAAACATGTGTTGAGGTACATTGTTGGCAAAACGGATTTTGGTTTGGACTATGTCAGAGGAGATGGAGTTAGGTCGATTGGCTACACGGACTCAGATTGGGCAGGATGTGGCGTTGACAGGAAGAGCACCTCAAGGTGTTGTTTTGGGTTGGGATCAGTAGTTGTTTCTTGGTTCAGCCGGAAACAAAGGTCAGTGGCTTTGAGTTCAGCCGAGGCAAAGTACATGGCAGTTAGTCAGGCCAGCTGCGAGGCCATCTGGCTTCGCAAGTTGTTGGTTGACCTATTTGGTCGTGAGTTGAGGCCCACAGTTATTCACTGCGATAATCAGAGTTGTATCAAACTCTCTGAGGATCCAATGTTTCATGACAGGTCAAAACACATTGAGATCAGATATCACTTCATCGTAGATTTGGTTCAACGTGGGGCAGTTTAGCTTCAGATATTCTCACCAACTCTCCTACTAATAAGCAAGTTGCAAATATTCTCACCAAGTCCTTGCCAAGGGGCAAGCATGTCTACTGTCTACTTCAGAAACACAATGGGATTGGTGAGAAACACTTTCCTCGATAAGAGGGAGTGTTGAGATTTGGGTACCTTGGAAAGTGGTCCCCTTGTGTTTGTGAGTCTCTAAACACAAAGGGGGAAAGTTTGACCCTCATGTTATAATTTCACTTTGACTTTATTCACTTAAGTCTAAAGTGATTTTATTCGCTTAAGTCATAAAGTGACATTAATTTCACTTAAATGTGAATTAATGAACATAAAGTGAAACTATGGAGACTTAAGTGAATGATGAGATCTAATCCCATCCATTCGTTTTGGAGAAAGGCTTAGATCTAATCTGAGCCCTTGGTTTTCTAGATTAGCCTTGAGATTAGGCTAGATGAGATAAAGGAGGGAAACGGAGGCTCATTGTTCACTTGGAAATTAGAGTGAAGTGGAGAAAAGAGGAGAAGTGAGGGTTTGAAGAAGAAAGGCTTGAGAAGAGGGTGCACCATTGGAGAGGGCGCACCAAGCTTGAGGCAAGCTACTTGTGAGAGGGTGCACTATGCACTAGGGCGCGTGCAAGATAGAGGAGGGAGCACCAAGAGTTAGGTGCGCATGGGTTGAGGAGGAAGGGCGCAATGGGGGCGCATTTCATTCACCATTGTTCTAGCAAAAGCAAGGGTGCAAGCTTCAAGCAAAGGGTCAAGGGCGCTAAGTGTTGATGATTACAGCTGTGTGAGACATCCTCCAGGACACAAAGAGAGCCCCTGAGATGGGTATGTTGTTACTATCTAAGACAGAACTGGAACGTAGTGATGGCCTCCTCCTTACAGAGAGTTGAGAAGAACTCTAGATGATTCTCCTATGTAATGCAGTGAGAAAGGAGATCTGCTGAGTTGGACGTGCATGTCGCTGAGCACAAGGTGAACATGTGAATTCCCATGAGTTGGGTGCATCGTTATGAGATAGAGATAGAGACGATGTATTAGTCTCCTCTGAGCAGAGAGTTGAGATGATGAACTCCAGATGACTCTCCTGTGTAATGCAGTGGGAAAGAAGATTTGTTGAGTGGATGTGCCTGTGGATGAGCACAGGTGAACGTGATCCTAGTGGCTGAGCACTAGTGAGTGTGGTTCTCCTGTGAGACGCAGTGAGATAGAGATATGGACATCCCTATGGATGTGCCCCTAGTGGCTAAGCACTAGTGGGTGTATGAGATCCCTTGCTATATTGTTCAAGAGTCAAACTTACCTGTAACCCTATTTGTAATGTAAAGGGTACAAGTCGGCCCCACTTTAATATAAAAGATAATTAATATAGTAATTATTAATTATATTTTGAGTTTTTGAGATCGACCCTATTGTGCCAAAAGACACATCATTTCATATGACAAGTCTTCTATAAATAAAGGTGAATCCCCATTGAGGAAACATACTTATCATTGTGTCATCTCATGATTTCGAAGTTGTGGTCTGAAATTATGAGAATTACAACACCCTCTTGTGTGCTAGGTTTGGTGATGGCGTGGGAGGTCTTTCTCTTGAGGAATATAGCAAAGGATTGGTTGGATTTTCTTCCCTTGTTGAGAAGGGTTTCCCAAGATACTTCTTGTGTTCTTGTGCTTGGTTATTCTTCTTGTGATCTTGGTTTGCTGCAGTAGTTATGGTACAAATTATAGTTAAACAGAAAATTTAAAGAAGATACATGCCCCATAGCTCATTGAAAATCTAACACTAAGAAGGCGCAGATCTACTTCTAGCAGGCACAAGAGGAAAGGGGCACACAAATCCAAAAGGGGCGCCATAGATCAAGGAACTCCAAAGCATTCTGAGAAGGATTGCTATTGTATCAGGTTCCATTGTTCCATTTTCTCTTTGTAGCATTTGCTTGAGATAACAATATATACATCTCTCTCTTAATGGTTTTCCCCTTGGGGGTTTTTCCAAGGTCATGCTGACCAAAAATTCATGTGTTAAATTGTCATGGTTTGCTTATTTACTTTCAGCATAAAAGTGTAAAGATCTAGAGGAGTATTTGATGTTTAATGCATGTTAAAGAAGACTAACTTGGACAGCAAAACTACTTGCATTAAACCTTATAACAAGAGGCATTGAAGAGCATCAAATCAAAGCTAAAAGGCAGATTTCAGTGGGGAAGAAAATCAGACTTGGTGGTTGTCATAAAACAGCAGCAAAACGGTTTGATAAACCTTGAACTTAGTGCCCAACAAGAGATCAAATGACAAATCTGTTGGGCAGCCCATAGGACCTCAAATTTCTTCAGTTATGAACATGCTCTAACTAACCACATGGATTTACTTCAATATGCAGAAAAATAAAGGAGTGTCCTTCCAAAGTTGCTCCTCACAACAATTAAAAAATCAACCAAGTAATAATGTGCAACCATAAATAATTGAAGGATAGACATGTGAAACCATAAATGAAGTAGACAAAAATAGGAAGCCTTATTTATAGAGGAACAACCAACAATACATCATCCTTCAAGTGTGATTTCACCCAAAAAACAAGAGGACCTAAAGGTGCCACACTTAACTTTCAGACCCTTGTTAGGGCAGCATCAAAATTGAGTGAACAGCCCTAGCCAAGACATTATAGCAGCAAATATCCTTCAATAAATACAATGATTACAGCAAGATGAAGGGAGGGTTTCACCTCAACCCTAATGTCCTCTTATTGGAGCCAAAACTGCCCCTCTTCGAAGATTATTCCAGCAAATCTATAATAGTAATTTCCATCCATCAAATCAACCCAAGAAAACAAAACCAAAAAAAAGACAGATTAAGAACCTCAAATTAAAATGCCCCTCAACTTCTTCCTCCCAAAAGATATTCAACTAAGATTGGAGGTAAACTCCCACAACCCCAACCATGCCTCTAACAAATGAGTTCTCTCCTCTAATTATATCTTTCAAATCAAACCCTAATTCATACAATAATATTTCTTTTTAGAAAGCCCTATAATCCCCCTTGAGAGTAGCACTCATTTTTGTCGTTTGAATGAATAAAATGGGTCCATATTGTCACCTGTCATCTTTCTATTTCATGGGATTCTTTTTAAGCATGTAATTATTATTCATGAGGGTCAACAATGACACATGGCTTCTCCTCATGCAAAGATTCCTCCAAATATATAGAAAAGGTCTCAAATAATGTGTCCTTACCCCCAAATACCACAAAAGGTGAAATATGCCTCCAATATGTGAAAATGGATTAAATAATGTGTCCTTACCCCCAATGATTCTCCTCAAAGGGAAACATGCCTCCAAATATATGGAATATGCCTCAAATAATGTGTAATGCCACAAAAAGTTACTTTATCATGATTTTAAATCCCTTTTTGCACCAAAGGTCCCTCTTGCAAGGAGGAGATTCATGATCAAGCATCCACAATGCTCCCTTGAAGTTGAATGTTCGTCACCCAGTGATCTCCTTTGACCAAAACAGTGCTCCAAGCTATGGTGTTCCTATTTTATGACTTCCTTACTACTCATATCATCAGTGTTCCACGGGGACGCGTCCCCCAGGGTGGGGGTCGTGGGGGACGCGTCCCTCACGTCCCCGGGACAGGGGGACTCCAGGGGGGACGTTTCACCACGTCCCCGGGACAGGGGAGACTTGGGGGGACTTGGGGGGACGCAACTCCCCAAGGTGGGGGACGAGACTCCCCAAAAGGGGGACTCCTGGACGTCCCCCCTTGAAAAGGGGGACTCCTGGAAGTCCCCCCCAAATTTTTTTTGCCCAGTAAGACTTAAAAAAGAAAAAATTAAATTTAAAAAACAAATATATATAAAATTAATTTATGTTATTGTTGAGATTTATCATATTATCATTATTATTTTTATTTTTAAAATTTTATTTTTTATATTTTTTTATATTATATATGTGACGTTCCCCCGGTCCCCCATTTCCCAAAAATCCCTAAAATTTGGGGGTACTTCCACACGTCCCCCTTGTGCGTCTCCCCACACCCGCGTCCCCCCATCCGGAGTCTTGGTGGAACATTGCATATCATCCATTAATACAATCCTGGACAAGCCTCCGTCAACCCATAATTGCCATTGAACTCCAAGGGTCTTTTGATGTGCTTAGTGAGAGAAGAAAGGCCCATGAAAATGCAAAATGAACCATTCATTTTCGAAGGGGGCAACCGGCAACCACTGGCGCAATATGGGAGCTACACTCCCTTGTGGGGTGCAAAAGAACTCCAGAATCTTTGATGTGCCTGCAAGGTGAATCAAAGAGCTAGCTATCCATGATAGGATGGATCCAAAACTTCATATCCTTGCCACACAATACAAATGTTTTCAATCCCGACTTATTATAAAACTTGAGTATGTCCATCTAACTAATCATTTTCAAGGGGCTCTACAAATAAATGCATGAGCCCAATATGCAAAAGAGAACATATAAATGAAACCAACTACTCGTAAGATCAAGCTTATTCTTCCTATCCTACTCTACCATAGGAAGATGCAAATGTTGGGTGAAAACATAAAGCCGATGAAACCATCGTGTCATCTCGTCAATAACATCAGATCTCCCCTTTTGTTTGGCAATAAGCCAAAACAAGGCTACATCAAACATCCTACATGAGTAACCTAAAATCTCCATCAATGTATGGCTGAAAATTGAAATGAGTTATTGAAGATGGACGAAAACAATAAGATCACACCAAGGTTGGCATGTGCTGCTACATGCTCATTCTATCCAATGTTGGATAGGGTTGATATAGTCATCACCTCCATCGTCTTAATATGGAAACCCATTATCAAGCCACGGACTGCCTCCACGGACCACCATATGCCTCTCCAATCAATAATCTACATGCTCCAACAACTGTCCTCCTTGGTTGCAATGAAAATCACTTGTCATACCTTGAGGCAATGAGGGTTTAGAAGGTGGCTCCAATATAAACCTACGAAGAAGCTATCGCCCTTCCTCACTGCCCTCTATCAAGCATCCACATGAAGCGTGCTACAAAATTTCAGGTCTGGAAAAATAAATCAGCTCATGATTTGGGGCTTGAAACCCTCTTTTTGAACACTGAAAAATGCCACAATACATCCATGATCATGTACATTGTTGTCCCAATAGCCCTAAAACTATCTTGTCTTGTTGAATTTTTATATATAAATTGAGTAGGAGTTGAAGATGTCAAAGGCTGGAAAATTTCTACATAAGTAATGTTCTACAACTCCTCCTTATGTTGCAAGAAATTTGCCCCATTGATGAGGACACCTTAATGTTGATCAACAATAGAAAATGCATCACATACTTCAAACTCTTTCTATTGTCCAAAGTCCAAGGAAATAGAACTTGCAATGTCTTTTTCATACACCACAAGATTGCTCATAACGTTGATTGGAAGCAGTAAGTTGCAATCAAATTTTCCTCCATCTAGCTCTCACTATCCATATCATAGATTGGAACTCCATAAAGAAGCCAGCAATTCACATCCCATCTATGTTGCCCAATCACAAAAAGAGTGCTTACATCACCATCCTTTTAGTTGCCATGTTGTTTATCACATGAGCCAAAGGAAGCACCTACAATTTCTTCATCCTCCAACGATTTCTCTCCGACATCTATCCTCTCCAAATCATCACAGAATTCATCATCAAATTCAAAATTTGAAAGGAATATAACTTACCAAACCCTTGTCCTCCTTGGGATCCATGATGATGGCCATTGAAATGTCCTCATGCAAGTGTGCATCATCCTTACAAGATGCATCTTCCAGAACAAGATGGGATGCACAGTCTTCAATGGAATCATTTCCATCTTCATGAGATGCTTCAACATGGCCTTCAAGTACCTCATCACACTTCTCCACACCAAATCCGGAATCTCATGCACAAGTGGCACATGTGATGAAAGAGAAAGTTGGCCATGCAATCAATCCTCATAAAATTCATTTCCCAACTTCTCTTGGCTCGGCTCGGCTCACCATGTTTTGTTTTAATATACTCAAACAAGGACACATATGTATCAAATGATCCTTCAACATAACCAGGATCCCAAACTCTGCAAAATGCTTTGATTAAACTTGTAAGTGAAGATGTTTCTTTTCTACCAAGATTTTCTAACCAATCAAATGCCTAATCATCCAAGGTACGTGGAAACATGCTCACCATGACATCCTCATGGACAACCTCAGTACCTGAGATAATTTTCATGAGGGATGTAACATGTAGTGTAGTTAAATCAACATACCCATGAAATTTTGTAATGTGTTCGCCCCAATATGGTGTTGAGAGCTCATTCGAAAACCCCAAAATACTTGAGAAATCGAATGGATGATACAACCACTCTTCTACAAATGATGCCCATATTCCTTTACTTCAACCTTCAATGTGACAAAATGACAAGGAATTCAAAAAACATATAACCATCATCCCTTTCAATATCAGTGGACTCGCCAGGTGAGTCTTTATATGTCTTCAAGAATGTTGTAAGTCCTCGCTTCTACAAGTAGCAAATCACTTCAAAATCCTTGGGAACGAGGCTTTGTTCCTTCATGAAGTCGTTGGATGAGAATAAGATCTTCAAAGAAATGCCCTCATCAAATCACTAAGGCCAATTTATTGAATCTCTAGAGCTAGACTTTGTCCTCGACAACGATGCCAATTTGTTACCTCCTAGACCTACACTCAAGATATTCAAAGTCCCAAAACCAAGAGCAACCCTAAAGGCACTTAGGAAGGTTGCCCAATGTCACCAAAGCAACTCTTCCTCACTTTAGGCCGGCTCACCTCCAACACAAAGGAGGATTCTCTATAAAAGAAAGTTTATATTTTCTTTAGAATTTAAGGGATGGCAGATTGCCAAGACCGGTGCCTATCCAATGGATGATGGACCTAATCAACAATCAAGAGGGTTCAAACTTATAACGAAAGGCGTAGCTACGCTATTATAAACACGCTCTAACCAACCACATGGATTTACTTCAATATGCAATAAAATTAAAGGATAGCCCTTCAAAAGATGCTCCTCACAACAAGTACAAAATCAGCCGAGAAATAACATGCAACCATGAAAAATTGAAGGACGGCCACATATGAAACCATAAATGAAGTAGACAAGAGAATGAAGCCTTCCTTATAGAATGAACAGCGAACAATACACATCCTTCAAGTGTGATTTCACCCAAAAATCAAGAGGGCCTAAACATGTTACACTTAATTTTCAAACCCTAGTTGGGGCAACCCCCAAAATGGAGTGAAAAACCCTAACCGAGCCATTACCGCAACAAATATCCTTTAATAAATACAATAATAATAGTAATAATCTAATTTTAAGGTCACGGCCAAGCCAGACAAAAAATTGGTGTATGAGACGCCAGTGTTTGTGGAACAAGGGACCCCTTCCACGCATTGATTTGACTGCTAAAGACTACGGAGGGTTCCACCTCAACCCTAATGTCCTCTTATTGGAGCCAAAACTGCCCTTCTACAAAGATTATTCTAGTAGATCTACACTAGTAATTTCTAACCATCAAATCTGGGGAGGCAAGAGCAGGGGGGTCCTTCTTGACCTCGATGGATTTGAAAAACTAGCATTCTCATGGGGATTGGGTCATGCCACGAACAATCAAGTTGAGTCCCTAGCTTTATTCATCGATCTTCGACTACCTAAGAAGGAACAAATCAAATCTTTGGTCATCTTGGGAGACTCTAAGATTGTCATCAAAGCCATCACAAATCACTGCAACAAAGCAACAGGAAAGGACAACTCTACGTATCTGCGTATTTTTCAAGAGATAGAAAATTTCAATGAAATCCACTCCTATCACATTCTAAGAGGCAATAATAAAAGAGCCGATGAATTAGCAAATAAAGGCTCCCTCCTCAGGCTCAAGATTTTACACTTAAATTGTGAAGAGACATTGGGCTACCTATCATAAACTATGGATCATATGCCTTTAATCCCTTTCAATATGTTTCCAACAAAACTTTGTGAAAATGGGTCTTTTAGCAAACCCTTTGATCTAAAGAATTTGATAATAACTCATGTCCTCTCCCTCCCTCTCGAGTTGCCAAGTGCCCCCACGATCTCTCCTCATTTACTTCTCATGTGTATGAGTTCCCTTCAATCCAATCCTCCCCTCCTCCCATACCATCAACCCTCCTCGGTTATCATTATTGTTGGATGTGGGATTTCCCTTCCCCGTGTGGAGATGTCCTCTCGTTGTTCGTTATTTGGGATGGCCTTGGAACTAGATTGTGTTATGGGTTTTTCTTCATGGTGTTTTGGGACAATTCGAGGTAGCAGTAGGAGGATCTCTGCTTTCTTCTTCGCAGGCTCCAATCTCTCTCGCTCTCAATTCTTCTTCATTTTCTCAAGTAGTCTTTGCTTCTTTCGACCTCCTCTATGCAACATCCACTCTCCTAAGGTGAGTTCATTGACTCAGCTATCCAGCTTGTTTAAAAGTATTGGGTTCTCTTCCTCTGGTTCTCAATCTCCCAGACATGTCAGCAATTCTATGGGTATCAGCCCCTTGACTTCTTTATCATCTAGTTTTCATGTTATTGTTCGTAATAAGATGTCTACCCCGTGCTATAGTCCCATGTGGCACAGGGGAACTCCTAGGAATACTACTATGGATGAATTTAGCCCTCCTTTGCTCAGTAAGCAAATGGTTCAATTGGAAAAGCAACTCATCCCCCTCAAAGATTCTCAAACAAAAATTAATGACACAAAAGACAAGGAGATGAAACTTATCTTTCATACAGTGGAAAACCAAAGTGAAGAAATGGCTAAACTGAGACAAGAAAACCAGCTTCTCAGGCAATGTCTGGCAGGTCAAATCATCAAGAGTTCAACAGGCTCTAGCAATGAAGCAGTTTTGGCCACTATTCAACAAGAACCACGAAATTTAAATCAGGATGACAACACTCAGGGACTAAAAGATCCTGAGTTAAATCTATAGTCTTCTTCTTTCTATGCAATGTAAGTTTCAGTTTGTTTAAGGTTCATTTATCAGGATTTACACCAGTAGGCAAAGTAGAAGTGGGAAAATTTTGAAGTTGGATCCTTTCTTCTTACGGAAGGAAGCTATTATTGTCTATCTTTTTATTTTTTAATATAAAATAAACGTTCTTGTAAAAAATAAAATTTCAACCATCAAATCAACCAAAGAAAACAGAAAAAAGATGAAGAAACTCACACTGAAATGCCCCTTAACTTCTTCCTCTGAAATGATCTTCAACTAAGCTTGGAGGGGAACTCCCACAACTCCGACCATGCCGCTAACAAATAAATCCTCTCCTCTATTTATATCTTTCAAATCAAACCCTAATTCATACAATAATATTTCTTTTTAGAAGACCCTAGAATCTTTGAGTGTAGCAATCATTTCTATCGTTTGAATGAACCGTCATAGATCCATCTTAAACTAGATCTATAAAGCACCGAGACAAATCAAATTTCTTGAAGTGTAATTTTTTTTAGCATTTCATTTAATTCTTGATAAAAAAGATTACACCTTAAGAAATTTGATCCCTTTCAATGCTTTATAGATCCATTTTAAGATGGATCTACCTTGGTTTTGTTAGAATATAGAAGATTATGTGCTCGTTTTACCATTGACGATACCCTCATCACCCAACCATAGGCCGAAGCCACCCTCCGAGCACCTTAACCTTGACTAAGAATTACTCTGGAAGCAAACCTTAGGCTAGATAGCCAAACAAGGTGTAGTGCATCTTCCTCCAAAGATAGCGCACCAACAATAGCTGATCAGATAGTCCAAACCCTAGCCAAGAGATAGTCCAAGCCAACACTGAAATTGGTTGTTGTAGCAGCTGCACCTGCAGCTCTCCTCCACACGTGCGCACCAAACTGGGAACTGCAGTGCGCACCAGTTGCTCTCTGCAATTCTGAGATATGTCAAAATGAGAACTGGCGCCCTATATTTATAGTGGTTCTGCCAGATTTGTTGGGGCCGACTTCTCCTTCTGGATGTGTGTCTGTTCAGTATATTATTATTATTTATGGCCGACTTCTTCTCTTGGAGGTTAATAACCTAATATAAATTATCTTCTTGAGCCGACAAGACTTCTAGGGTTATTAGCTAACTCATTAGGGTTTTCTCTTGCTTTCCGGAGTCTTCTATTCTCATCAGGTTTACATGTGGAGGTAAATACCTCCCGCAGCTACCATAATATTAACACTCCCTCCTAGCTAGGGAGGTATTACAGGTAATGGTCTTGAGCACAAAAACATACCATTTACCCGGTAGCATCAACATAGTACTTTAGACTATCTCATGACTAGATCATGAGCATCACCATCACCATCAGCTGCATCATCTCTCGAAACCATACTTCATCTGAGTAATCAGACATGATGCTGGATAAGTCACTCACACCATAGAGTGATACAAGAGTCATTCTTATAATCTGGAAGAGTGAATGCTCTGAGCTATTTTCCGTCTGGAAAATCTTTGTTCATCATTCGTCTGGATGATGATTATCTCCAATAAACTATTGATAGTCTTCAAGGCAATTAGAACAAAAATAGAACACAATTGTGTCTATCCATAGTAGTACATAACTACAATCCAGTGGTACACTACCACACCAAGTAACACACAAGTACTTGATCAGTAACATATAGTTACGAACAGTGGAACATATCCACCACAGTAGTCTTCATCTACTGTCATACAGTCTTCATAACAAAACATCTAATAGCAACCTGCACAGAAACAATGTTATGATATAAACTGAATCATTTTGGGCCAATCTTTTACTCACATCTGTGAGCTCCGAAAGAATCTCTGCCCTCAGAGTAGAACAATGAGATATCTGGACTATTCTTCTCAAGCAAGGAAGAATAATTGTCTTGTCTTCTGAACCTGGACCATTCCCCACCCTGGGCCATTCTTCCTACACTAATCAAAGTGCACCCTGGAGAGAATG
>ML846670.1:42935-68212 GCA_009831015.1 Picea engelmannii
CCCCACTTTCTTCTTTTAGCCCACATACTCCAAAGGAAAAATATAAACAAAAAAGCTTATGTATATGTATATACACACAAGCAATTGTATCACATCTTTGTCTAAGACTTGGACAGTGAATATAATAATGAAAACTAAGGAACAACAATATGTTCATAGCATGAAAACTAAGATATAGAGTTGGACCATTAAAACTAAAGAACAAGAAGACAACAATGAATAAACTTTGTCGTTAGTAGTGATTGTTATTATTCAGCAAAGGTTTCGGAGTACAAATGCCAAGCACACTTAATCGTTGCCTACTAAGGTAGGATCACCATAACTCAGCATTAATGTGCATGAAAGGCTCTGAATTTGTCCATTCATTCGATGGATAAATGAAGGATCGGGTTAAATTGGGTGTTTTTCATGCAATTAAGCAACCCTGAGCTAGTCCAACTCGTGACATTTCAAGTAAGCTTCGGCCAACACAAGAGATGTAAATGTGTTTTCCATGACCCCGGGAAACAAATTTATTCCAACAGAAACCTTTGGGTTTTGGGTGGTTTTGGGTGGTTTTGGGGCTATACAATCACCGCACAAAAAAAACTCAGTAAACAAGGGAATTGGGGTTCCAAAAGGGCAAGTGTTGTGACTACATATAGCTCAAAGCAGTTTGACATGCACTTATTTTGTTCTTGATTTTGTGAAGCAACTCTTACGAGTTAACAAAGACACTTCTAAACGATTATTCTATGAGTAGGATTTTTCAAAAGGTTTTTCTCATGCAATATTTTTTGGAGGTAAATGTTATGCCTTGAATTCATAAGAGAATCCTGACAGCACCTCTACTCTCCTCTCAAGTAATTGTATGTGTGCTCCCACACCCCCTAGTGACTTCCTCAATTCAATGGATGCTTTATCACTGAGAAAGCAGCCTCAGCCCCTTTTTATTTCCCTTGGACAGGAGGTTCTAGCGCAATTGAAGTTATAACTTATATCTAGACCATGCTCTGATAGGTAGGTTCAATGGACTCTAGCCTCAACTCTCAAACCTACACCAATGGATTTATATCCCATAGATCACTCCTCAAGGAAGGAGCATATATTTACCCTAGTGTTCGTGGTAAAAATGACAAGGAGCACATCCTTCACTCCAGACCCTATTCTTGGAGCACATTGATTTAGGCATGAAACCCTAGTACCCTTCTTTCGATGTCTCCTCTAATTCTTTATCTTCAAAACCTATGTGGCTTAGACTTCCTAATTTTCCCTTACCGTTTTTTTGGGATTGAAGTCACCTAGAATACATTGGTTGGGAGATTTGATTTCCACTCCACGGAAATCCACAAGAGATATATCACCACCTATGCAGGGATGTGCATTGACATGGACCTCATGAAAGGTTTGCGAAGAAAATTGGATAAAGGTGGATGATTTTACATGGAAGCAAAAGTTGGACAATGAAAAAGTAGCTTTTCCGTACAAGTCATGCTTGGCATATGTCAACATCTTGTCCAAAACATAGTGCAGAAATGGATTCCCATAACTTTAATAGGGATGGGAGTAAGAAGCAGAATACACAAAGGCCCACTTTGTGGCAAGGTGGGGAGATCCATCCAAGGAAGAGAGCCTCGAAGAAGGCCAAGGATAAAGCCGATTCAGCAGTTAGCTTCCTGAAGCAGAGCATGCTAGTATCCTCACCCCCTCCAAGGTGGGATGGGCAGAGCGAATCGTTGTATTAGAGGGAACACGGAAGTGAATCAAACCCTTCTGAAAACCTGAATAATGAAAGTGAATCAGACCCGTTACAGTGTCCGACTGAATCAGATGACAAGGAATGGACTAAAGTAAAGAAGAAAACAGAAAAGAAAGACAGCAAACCTGCCCATGTGAATACCTTCAATTGTATATACTTCGTATTTTTGCATCAAAATGTTTAGTATCTTTGAACTTTACAGTACACCTGAATCTTGACAGTAGTTGCCAGAGGATTAATCTGTTCAGGATTAATGAACTTTACGGGTTACAGAGCAAACTGAGATACCCTGTTTGTGAGTAATGTAATCTTCACACCAGTTTAGTGAATTCTGGATGATATAATTTTCCTTTGCCAAATATATACACAGAGAGAGAGAAACAAGAAACCAAGAAACGGGTAAAGCAGCAGAGAGGGCAAGACGACCTCTCTCAATAACTAGGTCCAAAGTTTTCTACGAATTAGAAATCTATTTTACACTCAGAATCTATCCATAAAAAAAGCATGGTTAGCTCAGCTCCGCACTGCTGTCTCATCCCCTCTCTCTTCAATTTCTGGTCATGTTAAGCTTCCTTCTCGCAACAATGGGAATCGCAACTCCAGAGGTAGCGAACCCGCGACAGAAGATTCTCAAAAACGTTCAAAAAAGAGAGACAAAAACAAACGGAAAGGAAGAGAAAATTGAGCATACTTACAAGTTCATATCGATTCCCGTCGAGCTCAAATGCAGCAAAATGTAGCGTGAAGCCTCGTCCCCTGCCGGATTTTCTAATGGGTTCTCCAACGGCTCTCAGGTCTGGACCCTGGTCCTCGTCGCTACCCTTAGATCTCTCCTCTTCTTTGTCTTTCTCCTTCTCTTTTTCTGAAGTGGGTTTTGGTTTTGCAGTGGGAGTGGAAGCAGGAATGTTGTTATCATCTTCATCGTCACTGCTGTGTGAGACATGGGCCAGCCGCCTCTTTCCCATTCTGTATTCTCATGCGGCTGCTTTTCTCTCTGAATACCAAAAAAATGTAATAAGCGTTTTTTGAAAATGGAACAGAGCTCCTTCCTGCATATATATAAGCGGTGGTGTCGAAGACGAAAAGACAGCACGCATCTGATAGTGTATGAGAGATTGACGCGAGAATAAACCGGCTTGTACAATATAAATATTTTTACATAAAATGAAAATTAAAAAGCATTATAGAGTTATTAAAAAAGGGTTTCACAATTGATGACATCAACTTTTGAATAAATAATGCCGTTTACACGGTTGGTGTAAGCAAAATTTATCCATAGTAAATTTTTTTAGAGTGGTCTAAACGTTTTATGGCGGGTTGTTGGTAATTTTTTCGTTTGATTTTACCTCAAATCTGGTGAAGAATGGTTGGATCTGCAGATTTGAGTGGCTAAGTTTGTACAATCTGAGTGTTCCACAGTTTTTCAGCACGTTGAATCCATTTATGCATTCAAAAAGGCAATTTAAACAACAGAAAATAAAGATTTTATTCCTACGATAAAACCCAAAAAGTAGAACATTTGCCAACGCCAATTTTTTTGGGTGTGTGCATGTTTTTTTCCATGAGCGGCGAAGTGTCCTAGTGGGAGTGGGATAAGAGATAATGGCGAGTGATATCGTCACCCTTATTTTATTCAGTAAAAGTTGCCCTACATTTGGTAGGAATTATATCAAAAAGGTTGCCCTCAATTTGGTAGGAATTATATTAAAAGTCAAAGTTTTACTTAAGTGATGGAAACTTTGCTTATGGAAAATTGTCTTAAAGGTTGTGGTCAATTAAGACGATCCATATCAACAAATTTTCGAAAAAATAAATGAAAAAGGTGGAACTTTGACTCACTTGAAATGGGGTGACTTGAGTGTCCTATATACAACGTCATTCCAATCAGTATCATCATGTTATATTGATCTACAATATACTTGGGTTGTACTCTTTGTCAAGATCAAGTGACCCTTGATTGTTGGACATTTATAATTGGCTTGACATGTACTTGATTTTGAACTCATATCTCCTAGAGCCTCAAAGCATTAGGGGAATCTCCCCTGACCAACTCGCCTACATGCCTAAGCCCATTTCTCAATCGTAACTATATGGTTCAATCTAACTTATAGCTTATAATTAAACCCATTTAACCTAGAATTTATCAAGCATTGAGAAGAATCAAAAAAAATTGCATCTCGAGAGAGTTGATCCCTCTCGACACTTGATAGATCTGAGGTTAAAATGCTTATAAGCTAGTTCAAACCCTAGCGGTTGTAGCGCCCCTACGCCTCAGAATAAAGGTGTTTGAACCATTGAAGTTGGGCTCCCTTTGTGATCAAAGTGACTCGATACATGTCCCAGTGGCCAAATTGTTTTAAGTGCACCTTAATGTAATACTTTAATAACCATTGTACTTTACCAAACTAATTATATCTAAAAGTTCAAAGAATTTTTTATTTCATTTGATTTGTTAACATTGATTTTCATTTATTTTTATGTATTTATGATTTTGATCAATGTGGAGTTGCTTTGGGGAGCAATGGTAAGCTTCGAGGAAGCTTTGTTGGGGAAAGAGATCCTCCCTGCTTAGGAGGATTTGCTAGCTTTCCAAACATAAAAGGCCAATAAAATGCTAGGAATTGTTCCCCCTAAAGGATGTTTGGAGAAAGCCTCAACGTATCCAAAAATCTTGGTGGATTCAATGCAAATTGTGAGTGCCTTGGTGACCTTCCAATCTTGGAGTTTGTTCTGCAAATTTATGGGTCTTTGGACCTTGGAGAAAAGTGCTCTATAACATTAGAACCAAGAGAATTAGAAATCCAAGGGTATTCAATTTCATTGTTGGGAACGTGTTTCTTCTTGGTTATTTTTTAGTCCCAATCCAAGCATAAGATGGCATTGGATTGGGACCCTAGTTTATGAATAGGGTTGGAATCTAATGTGGACTCATCTACCTTTTCTTCCTCTAGAGCTTTGGAATGACTATTGCATTAAGTGGATTGGAGATGGCCTAAGATCCTTTGTTAATTTTCGAGACTGACTCAAGAAGGGAAGATGGCATCTTATACTTGTATTTGTGTCCATGTGGACTTAAGAAAACCCATTCCTAAGAAAATTTCCATGAAACTATGGGAGAAGGTGCATATCCAATTTGGATCAAGATGTAATCCCTTTCAAATGTAGAACCTACCACAAATGTGGACATTTGGAGAACAAATGCCCATCCAAACCATCAATGGAGATACCAAAAGCAGATGATTTCAAATTCCAAAAAGGTTAAAAACATAGATTTGATCATCAAATTTGCAAAAACACTCAAGTGGTAAGGAATCCTCCTAGCTTTGTGTATAAAAATAAATCTCTAGATTTGGATCCTAAGCCAGAGGATACAAACCATGTTGATGCTTAATCAAGGAATCTCCTTCTATGAATGAAGGTAAGAGTCCTTGGATTGGAAAATCTATAAGTTTTAAGCATGTGAAGTAAAACTGTGCATACAGATTCTTAAGCAAAACATAAATTAATCAATGGCCCATACACATAGTACACAGATATTTATGTTGGAAACCCTTAACCGGGATAAAAGCAACCTTCTTTGGTGTTGCACCTCTCAACTCTTCATTGTATTAATTTCACCATTCACAATACAATATATACAATATTCTAGGTATTATGCAGCTTTACAAAACCCTAATCCCTTAATATGGGATTAATTTAGAAAACCGTTAAAAATCTGATGCACCCATCCCCCCCCCCACACACACACATGTAAACAATATAACACATACCCAACATTCTCCCACTTGTTGTTTTCTTTGCATATAGGGGGTCACGAGATTACATAGTCAACAATGCCCATTTTTTTCTCTACACCAGGAGAACTTCTTGGTGCTCACATACTTTATCAATGAATCTGCAACATTCTTCAAAGTGTCAACCTTCTCCAACAACACCTTCTTGTCTTCAACCATGTCTATCACAAAGTGATACCGAACATCAATATGGTTTGTCTTTTGAATAATAAGTTGGGTCCTTTGCCGAGAAGATTGCACTCTAACTGTCACATTCTAATCTTATTGCTTGTTGTACCAACCCAATACTTCAACACAATCTTTGTAACCATATTATTTTCTTGCTTGCATGAGTGGCTGCCATGTATTCAGCTTTTGTAGTTGAGAGTGCCACTACAACCTGTCTTTTGTTCGTGCAATTGATTTCTCCTCCAAATAGGTTAAACACATACCCACTTGTAGATCTTCTAAAATCCAAATCTCTAGCCCAATCTACATCAACAAACTCATGTATGTCCAACAATATGTCGAATCATAGTCTTCCTTGGTAGCATAATCCATAACTAGAAGTGCCATGCAAATACTTGAAAACCCTATTTGTTGTTGTACAATGCTCCTTCACTGGTTTTGACATATACCTGCTCAAAACTCCCACTGCATGTGCAATGTTCGGTCTAGTACAAACAATTGCATACATCAAACTGCCAACCGCACTAAAATACAAAACATGGGACGTGTCATCTTCCTCTGTGTGTGTCTTGGGACACTGATCTGTAGATAAATTTACACCTACAAGAATAGGGACCTTGACCAGGTTACTTTCATGCATATTGAATCTCTACAATATCGTCTCGACATATTTTATCTGATTCAACCAGAGTTTCATGTTTGAACGATCTCTTTTAATCTCCATTCCCAAAATGAAGTTGCAACATTGAGATCCTTCATGTCAAATTTGGAGGATAGTTATGATTTCACCTCCTTGATAACATCCATGTTATTTCCTACCAGCAACATGACATCAACATGCAACACTACATAAATGAAGTGATTACCAACCTGCTTAGAATATACACGGTGATCATCCCTGCTTCTAAAAAATCTCAGTTCAAGGATGTACATGTCAAACTTTGGTACCATGTCTTAGGTGATTGCTTGAAATTATATAGTGACTTCTTTAGCTTATATACCAACTCTGTCTTTCCCTTCACTTCAAAGCCTTATGATTGCTTCATGTAGATTTATTCTTCCAAATCTCCATGTAGGAATGTTGTCTTCACATCCATCTGTTCTACTTCAAAATCAAAAGCAGCAACAACAGATAAAGAAATCTAATAGAGGTTAACTTGGTAACAGAGGAAAAAAATTTCACCAAAATCAATTCCCTCTACCTGGGAATAACCTTTTGCTACTAATCGAACTTTGTATTCCTCCACTTTTTCTTTTGCATTAACTTCTCTTAAACAACCATTTGCTACCAACATATTTTCTTCCAGTTGCCGACTCAACTAGATGCCATGCCTCATTCTTATCCAAGGCATCCATCTCTTCAACCATGGCCTTCTTCCAGAGTTTACTATCCTTTGAATTCACTACTTCCCCGATAATTATGGGATCATCATCAATAATAGATAAAGCAAAATTATCACGGAAATCAGGTGGACTATACCTCTATGGTTGCCTTCTTTCCCTCATTGATCTCCTCAATATTGGGGTATGAGGTTCTTCTTCTTCTGCTTCATCTTCTTTTATTGAGTCAGATTTTGGATCATCCAACTCAAACTCTATTTTCTCGATTTCTTCTTCCCTTGGTAGGAATTCCTATTTGGGAACATCTTTAACCTCTCTAAAAACAACATCCCGACTATAGACAACATTCTTGGTTTATGGATTTCAAGGTTTATAGTCTTTTTTATAACCAACAAAGATACACTTTTTAGCTTTATTATCCAGTTTACTCTTATTTTCCTTTAGAGCATGTACATAAGAATCACAACCAAACACTCTGAGATGTTCAAGAGAGGGTTTCTTACCAATACATGCCCGTGTGGATTTATGTCATCCAACGCTAATGAAAGTGATTGATTGACCAGGTAACATGTAGTACCCACTACCTCTGCCCAAAATTTATGTCCTAACCTGACACCATTGAGCATGCTCCTTGCTTTTTTCCACTAGTGTCATGTTCATCCTTTCCGCCACTCCACTATGTCGAGGTGTGTATGGAGTAGTCTTTTTCCTTGCTATACCACACTTATTATAGAATTCTTCGAATTCATTTCCACGAAATTCTCTACCATTATCCGTGCTCAGTACCTTTATTTTTTTCTCTATCTAATTTTCTACCAGAGCCTTAAACTCTTTAAATTTATCAAATACCTTAAATTTATTCCTAAGAAAATAAATCCATGTATTCCTTGAGAAATCATCTATGAATGAATCATAATACACAGATTTACCTACTGATGGAACAAACACAAGTCCAAACACATCACTGTGTATCAACTCTAATATCCCCTTTGCTCTTGTAGCACCATATGGGAATCTTACTCAATTTCGTTTGCCATATATGCAATGTTCATAGATATCAAAATCCAAGGTGCAATTAGACATACCTTTATCGTGTAGTGTTTGAAATCCCTTTTCTCCAATATGCCACAACATGGTCTTTTTCCAAGGATAGTATAGATCATGTCTTGTTTATTTATCTGCTCGGGGACAACAAAAATGTTACACCCATCAATATAGGTACTTCCCAACAACTTGTACAAAGTTCCACACCAAATTCCCCTCATCAACACCATTTCTCCTGATACCATCTTGCAAGTGCCCTTTCCTAATAAAGTATCCACACCTGCATCATCCAACTTACTTACAACTATTAGGCTCTTTGATAGATTTGGAATGTGCAGAACCTCGGGGAGAGTTCGAATCCTTCCATCTTTTAGCGACAACTTAACCCTTCCATATCCCATGATTTTGGATGTCGAGTCATCTCTTAGGAAGACATCACCACCATCGTACTTTTCATATTCACAGAACCACTCCCTATGAAGAGTCATATGAAATGGCACACCTGAGTCGATCAACCATACACCATGATCCGCATGTGTACCTATAGATGCCAAGTAAACATCACCTCCTTCTTATATGGAGGTTTTGCCTCTATGAAAGAGGCATCATCAGATCCCTTTTCTTTATCAACCTTCTTAGACCTGCAATCCTTCTTATAATGCCCAACTTTACCACACTTTCACCATTTCCTCAAAGATTTTCCTGGAGATTTAGATTTCCCCTTGAAGACTAGTTTTTATTCCTATCTCGGGGATGACCTCTTACAAATAAAGCATTTGTGCTCTGACAATCCATGGGTTTCCACCTCGCCTCTTCTGATAACAAGGATGCAACTACATCCTCATACTTCGATGCAGATTGAGTGGTACTACCAATTGATACAACCAGATTATCCCAATAGTTTGGCAAAGCACATAATAGGGTAATACACTTATCTTCTTCTACAAGCTTAATATCAACAGAGACAAGTCGACTTACCATAGTATCAAAGGCATTTAGATTCTTTGTCATTGAATCTCCATCTTCCATCCTAAGATGACACAACTTCTTTCGAAGAAACAACTTGTTTACCAGGGACTTTGATTGATACAAATTCCCCAACTTTTCCCATAGTTCCTTGACTATAGATTCTCCCGAGACATTCAATAACACCGAGTTTTCCAGGCATAGTTGAATTGTACTCCTTGTTCTTATATCAAGCTTCTCACATTCTTCTTTCGATATACCAGTAGATTGTGTACCAATAGGTTGTGTACTAGTAGATTGTGCACCAATTGATTATGTACCAATAGGTTGTGTACATGGATCTACAACAATCCATTGTTCTTTGTCTACAAGAAGGTCCTCCATCTTGAGCTTCCATAACTCAAAGCTTTGATCGTTGAACTTCTCAATCTCGATTCTCGAACTACTCGCCATTCTCTTTCAACACACAAATCACCATTGCAAAGCTCTCACGAAACCCAAGTTTATCACAAACCCAAAATAAACTTGATTTATCAAGACCAAGCCAAACCCTACACAACAAAGGCGTCCCCCTGAAGACAAAAACGCACTCTAATACCGCATGTAAGTTTTAAACATGTGAAGTAAAACCATGCATACATATTCTTAAGCAAAACATAAATGAATCAATGATTCATACACATAGTACACAATGATTTATGATGGAAACCCTTAACCATGAGAAAATCAACCTTCCTTGGTGTTGCACCTCTCAGCTCTTCATTGTATTAATTTCACCATTCACACTACAATATATACAATATTTTAGGTATTCCACAACTACCAAAACCCTAATCCCTTAATCCAGGATTGATTTAGAAAACCATTGAAAATTTAATGCACCCTACCCCCCACACACACATGCAAAGAGTATAACACATACACACAAAACATCTACCCCACGCAGGGATCCTATTATTGCAAAAGTGGAAGAATCCTCTAGTCCCTTAAAGCCCTAGATCCAAATTCATGACTTTGAATTACTCCTCTCAAAAAAAGGAATTGAAGGAAAGATTTCTTGAGGAACCCCTAAAATCTTCCATTAAAAACACTAGCCCTAGCCCTCCTAGCACCAAAGCAAAGGCCAAGGCCAATGTGGGCCAAAAGAACAAAGGGCATACCTCTCATAAGGACACACAAAAAGATGAGGTACAATCCAACTTCACAAATGAGACTAAAAATTTCCATCAAGGACTTCGTTATAAAGTTAAAATCTTGAAGCAATGGGGGCATCCACATGATATCCCCCTCTAGATATGGTATTGTTAGAGTGAGTTTCTTTTCTTTCCAATGGATTATGAAACTCTTATCGTGAAATATGGGAAGGATGGACCCCGATGTCAAGCAACAAGTTTACAAAAGGAAAATAACTATGGAAAAATGGGCGTTTTCTTCATACATTAATACAAAACTAATTAATGTGGAATGGATGACTTTAGAAAGATCATTTGGATATCAGCCACGAGATTTTATATTGACCCTATGAGTAAAATTAAAGGTATAGAAGATTGGTCTAAACTGGTTATCATGGAATTATAGGATAACCATCCTTACAAATTTTGGATGACTTTGAAGATTCAACCCAAATCATGGTATCTTACTTTCTATATTTGAAATGTTTATGGATCTATGTTATTAGTCCTCAAGCCTTCATGTTGGAATGTGTTATCAAGCGAAAGAGAATTCCTTAATGGTCTCCCATGGATTATTGAGGGGGATATTAACCTCATCCTTGGATCACAGTTGAAAAAGTGTGGTTATCAGGGGCATTGCAACTCACCACTATCTAATTTTATCGAAGACAACCAATTAATTGCTATAACTCTGAGAAATGGAAACTATACATGGAACAATAGGCACAATGGTAGGGGATTTGCAATGGATAGGTTGGATTGATTTCCGATCAATGGAGCATGGATGGAATTAATTTTCAACCTAGTTTCCCACATTCTCAAAGGATCCCTTCCCAATCATTTGGTGATCACTTTGGAGATGGACAAAAAAGACAAGCCTCGACACATTTCCTTCAAATGTGGACACCGCATCTAGACTTCTTGTCCCAGATTAATGAATGGTCACGTGAACATGAAGTCAATGACTTAGATTTATACATCATGCACAAGAGATTAACAAGATCAAAGCATGGAATAAGGAAGTATTTGACAACATCTTCAAGGAGAAAGAGTACCTAGAACATTAAATGCCATTTCTTAAAGTATTGAATCAAAAGATCTACTCCATGAAGAATCTATATTCATATGCAAATCAGGGGGGAATGACAAGAAAGAATAAATATTCTGGAGGTAGAAATATCAAATCCAATGGCTCAAAGATGGAGATATGAATTCAAAATTTTTCCATAAAGTGTGTCCCATTAGGTGCTCTTCAAACCACATAGTTTGGGTTTTGGAGAATTCGATGTCAATAGTGGAGGGCCATTGAAATTTATGTGCAGAAGTTGTATCATATTTTGGTGATTTCCTCACATAACTAGAGGGTAGAACTACAAAAAGAATGGAATATATCTTATCTTGCATTCCAGTATTAAGATCTCCAAGAGCAAATGTGAAACTACTTTGTCATATTTCAGAGGAAGAGGTGCATAATGCAGTTGTTTCCATGAAGAAAGCGAAAGGCCCTAGCCCATATGGCTTCCTAATATATTTATTCTAGATAATATGGGAGGCCATCAAGTTTAATCTCCTAAGAGCAATGGAGGAATCACAAAATCCAAGAGTTGTGATTACAACAATGAATTATGCCTTTCTCGCACTCCTTCTTAAGAAAGGTAATTCTATCTCCTTCAATAGCTTTTGAACTATATCTATTTGTAATTTTGTCTATAGAATTATTACTAAAATTATTGTCAAGCATGATTACGCAATGTATCATGAGATGGAGCAGAGATGCGTTTTAGATTTTTTTTATTTCCTGGACGTTTCAATACATACTATTGGATCATCCTAAGGAGTTTTTTAAAGCTCAAAGGTTAGCAATTCAAATTTTTCCTCGTAAATATGAAAATGCAGAGTCTAATTGCTAATAACATACATTGGCTATGAAAATCCTTCGTCGTCTATGAGAAATTCATCCATCCATGTATTTATGTCATTCATTCTGAAGAAGGTGTAAAACAAGTTCCCATGTTTCACTTATTTTAGTGTTTTCATCTCCGTTAAGACTTTCTAGATTCATTTTGATTTCCACTTTCTCACATATCTTCCTCTTAGAATGGTATTCCGCTAAAATTATTGCTTATAAACCAAAACCTCTCTTGCAAGGTAACATATCCAAAGAGTAGGGAGGCTTTGTAGTAGGGCCCTGGATCTTAGATTGCCTAATCAATGTTCAAGAACTAGGTTATTATCTAAAATATAGGCAACAAGAAGGCATGTTACATAAACTTGATTTAACAAAAGCATATGAGTGAGTTAAGTGAGATTTCCTAAAGGAAGTGCTAGCTAATTTTGGATTCTTTGATAGTTGGATCAAGTGAGTTGTGAGTTGTGTTCTACTTCATTTGTGGTTCTAGTCAATGATGGTCCATCAACATTTTTAGAGCATCTCAAGGCCTTCATTGTGGATGCCATCTATCCCCATTTCTAATCATCATTCTCATGGAATAATGGGTAGATCGATAAAAAAGGCCAAAGGTGCAGGTCCTAATATGGGTATTCAAGTATCATCTAGATTGCAACCAATCACTCCTTCATAATTCATTGATGATGCCATGTTAATGAGGCAAGCAAATATCAAAAAAATCTAAATCTTTTAAGAGGATTCTAGTAGACATTTGAAGCAACATCAAAGCAAGCAATGAGTATGAGAAAATTCATTGTGTTCTTTTTGAAGCTTAACATTAAAATCCATCAACAAATCATTAATATTCTTGGATTCTCCAAAGGTTATTTTCCTTCCAAATATTTGTGGCATCCATTCACTATCTTTAGTTGTGATTGCATAGGTCGGAGGAGTACAATTGACAAGATTAAAGGTAAAATTGAGACTTGGAAAATAAGGACCTATTCTTATTTGAAAGGCTAGTATGTATCTCATTGATTCTAACAACAATATCTATTTTTATAAGTTCTGTACCCATAACTCGCAAGCTATCTCTCAATGAAATTGAATATATCTCATAAAATCCCCATGGTATGGAGTAAGAAAGAAAGGAGACATCTCCTTCTATGGCAAGAGACAACCAACCAAAAATGGGTAGGCATATTTGGTCCTAGGCAACTCAATTCATGAATCTAACTCTTACAACAAATTTGGCATGGAGGCTATAATCAATAAGGAATCCTTATGGTGTAAAATTCCAAGGCATAAATATTTTGGAGGACTTTAATCTAAATCTCTTCTTAAAACTATCTCTTTTCTTAAAGGTTTTCCAGTCAGGAATAATATGGTCAATAGCCTATCTCTTACTACAAGTCATCAGTTATGGGAATTATTTGAAGGATATGAAGACTTTTGGGAATCTTCTTGGAATGCTCATCACCTCATTAGTGTAGACCTTGTTTCGTTGAACATTAAATAATGATCTAAGAAAGTGGTGATGGTCTAAAGTTCGTGACTTCTCACGATATTCCCCTCCTCACTACCCATTTAGAGTATGGAAGGACCCCATGAATTTGATGATTTAGATGCAAGTAGAATTGATTACCAATATCAAGGAAACACTCCAACATAGGATTAATCTTCACATAAAAGGAGAAGACAAAACATGATGGGAATTAAGCTCACGTGTATACTTGGTGAAAGAGGGACATTTGATAGTACTTCAAGAAACAATGAATGCCTAGAAACTCAATGCCCGATAAAAGGTATGGCATCCCAATTGTTAGGGGGAATCTTGGCCTTCATAAAACTACCATCCACATCCAAAAGGAATTTTGTGTTAGGAGAAGCTCTTAGAAACATGGACATTCATGTAGAACTTGATGCTACTAATGTAAAAGTGCATTGAAACAAACCATAATTTTTGTTTTCCCGAACAAGGTTAAGTTATCTCATTTTAATAAATTGGTTACTTTCAATTACGAAGCATAGATTTGTTAGATTCAACACCAAGATGGTGGGCTCATTGCCCTCATCACTCATGTTACATTATGAATGTTTTTTTAGACCATGCTATGAATTTCTTGTTTTTAGATTAAGATTCAAAGGACATTAAAATCAAATAAAAAATACATCATCCACATACGATCATTTAGAATAGAATGTAAACAATTCCGACCACGCTAGTTGCATCTGTATAACGAGGTCCGAGAATTCTAACGATAAGATCAATGCATCTAAAGGACCCAAGTCCTTATAAATTAGCATATCTTTCAGATGCTAAATCAGACATACAAATCACAAGAGTTTACAAGCAGTTGGTCATACATTCCATTCAATTTATATAACATAAATAACATAATTGATTTCAGACTCAGGGAAAATGAACCTTCAACCCAAATCGACGCCTAGATCTCAATATGGAAAAACTCCTTACTTCATAGCAACTTTGATATCGATTGCTACAACATCAACAATTAGAACTCTTCGTCATACCAACAATCCTAAAAAATTTTGTCCCAGGCATAGTTTATCTCGATTACTAAATAACTGTTTAGAAAAACAAGGCATACCTCTACATTTTAAGCGGATAAGTTACTATATAAAATACTATAAGAAAAATTGCAAGCTATGTCTACACCAAGAACATATAGCTTGATTGCTCTTTTGTTATTAGCTTGAGATCATGTGCCATTTCTCTTGCAAACTGTTTGTTTATTTTATAGAGGAGTGATCACATTGGTTTTGCTAGCAAATTGAAGTATTATTGTTATGTACGTATAACATAGTTCCATACCCTTCCATTGACCATATATAACATTTTAAGAATGCTAAACAATCCTTAATTTAAACTACAAGCTTCTCTTGAGCTTTACTAAGTTCACCAACTAACAATTTGCCCTTAACGTTAATTGTTGCTAATTATTGCAAGTGCATTACTGTGTTATTCTAAATAAACAATGCATTAATTGTTCATATGAGGTTTTCTTTAGGTTGCAAGTTCATTGTTATCAAAGTTTATTCAATTGTTATTGTTGGAAATAATAATAATAGCTATAAGATTAATTTTGGTTAATTGGGTCTAGCTTGGAAGGTTAAGAGGACAAGTTATTATCCTCCCTACACAAGTTGAAATCCTACTAGTGACATTTTTCCCTTAATGGACCAATTGGGGTTGGAAAGGTACCAATAATGTCACTCTCGCTTAAGTACTCGAGTGCGGGGTGAGATGTTTCCAAACATTTATGTTAATTGGGTTTATCTTGGGTGGTTAAGAGGAGATGTTGCTATCCTCCCCGTCCATGTTCAAATGATGCTTGTAACATGGTTTCCCTTCATGTGTCTATTGGGGTTTGCAAGGTATCATTGTCCCTTAAGTGCTTAAGGGTGGGGTGAGATTTTTCTAAACATTTTTGTCAACTTGGTCTAACTTTGGTGGTTAATAATAAAAGTTGTTGTCCTCCCCACCCATGTTCAAAGCCTACTTGTGACATGTTTGACCCTTGTGGGTTGATTTGGGTTGGAAATGTACCAACAATCTCATTATCACTTAAATTCTTAAGGGTGGAATGATATGTTTCCAAACATTTTAATCCCAAATCAATTGGTTGTTACCAATGTTGTCGAGCATTTGGCTAGTTCTATGTCAATAGGCTCCCATTTCGAATCTCCTTAGGTTAAATGCACTAGTCTATGTTGATGAGTTTACTAAAAATACCATCCAAAATATGGAGAAGCATCCCTTCAATATCTTGTAAGGTTTTCCTCGAGAATTTTTTTTTATATAATTAATTTGAAATATTTATTTACTTTTATCATTAAAGTATTAATTTTATCATTAAAATATTAATAAGTTAGTAGCTATTCCATATCATAATTAAATTTCACATAACTGTACTCCAAGGTCTCCTCTCATCATCATACAATGGTTTTAAAATCATTTATGATTATTAATAAGTTAGTAACTATTCCATACCATTATTAGATTTAGCATAGCTAAACTCCAAGGTCTCTTCTCATCATAGTACAATGGTTTTGAAATCATTTATGAGTTCATATAAATGGTCATAGAAAATAAGTTTGTTTAAATATTAAAGTAGTGGATTTGCCCAAGTTGCAACTAACTAAGTGGTAAGGTAAGATTACTTAATGGTTTCTATTAGATTTAGCATAGCTAAACTCCAATGTCTCTTCTCATCGCTGTACAATGGTTTTGAAATCATTTATGAGTTAATATAAATGGTCATAGAAAATAAGTTTGTTTAAATATTAAAGTAGTGGATTTGCCCAAGTTGCAATTAACTAAGTGGTAAGATTACTTAATGGTTTCTTTTATCACTATGGAAACAATTGGACTTGTTTATTGATTTAATTGCCTTCTTATTAAACTCCAATCAAAATGATGATGGATTCTCAATTATTCTTGTAATTCATTTATGAACAAGATGATACATGTGTTAGAAATATTTTTTAAAATTAATCTAAGAATCATATTGACTTGCTAAATTATTTATTGATTGTGTTTAAGGATGTTACTATGTTTTAAAATAGTAACAATTACATCATCACATGTCGATTTAACAAATAATATCAATAATACTATATATTAGCTAAATATTAATATAAATATAAACAAATTTCTTTCTCTATATATACTCTCTTTCTCTCCACACACACACACACACGTCAATCGATAGTGGGGACAACCAACAATGGTTGCTATCTGCGAATGTGGGCTGACTCATCACCATTATTCAAGGAAATTCACCCCACCTGGAATAACCCGTTGGTGGTACGTAAAGGGGTAGACTTTCACTCCAGCCAGATGCCTCTAGGCCTTGGGCCATTAACCTATTTCCTTATGCCCAAGGAAGATGAGCTCTTAGCCAAACAAAAGCAATTTTAGGTCATATTCTAGGACCAAAAGATTTCTCTCTATATACGAAAGAAAGAGATTTGATATATACACATAACAAAAAAATTGATACACAGAGAAATAAAAAGTGAGATGCCAAATTTACACATAAATAAATAACTTTAGATATGATACTTACATAGAAATATCGTTACAATGCAAATATAAGTATCTTAATAATAATTGTCATTTCGGCTTAGCTCAAGTGGTTGAGAGGAGGAATGTTATCCTCTCCACCCAAGTTGAAATCCAACTTGTGATATGTTCACTCTTTGCGAGTTGATTATTGATTGGGGCTGTCAACATACCAGTAATCTCATTCTCTCTTACTAACTTGAAGGTGAGATAATTTGTATTATAGGAAAAAAATATCTTAACAATAATCAAAATTATGATTTTACATATCCATGTTTCCATAAGTTGCGAGTTCAAAGTTCTATGAAGTTGAATAAGATTACAACCAACTTATTTTCATCTTAAATGATAAAAAAAATTATACTCAAAAGATTTTGATCCCTCTTTATATTTGATAAATTCAAAGTTAACATAGATTTAAAATGATTCAGTAAAAGTCATAATACATAATATAATTATAGATAAACAAATAATATGATATATAATCAATGGAATTCTTTTTTTTTGTAAGTGAGTTGAGATTCTATATTACTGAGAAAATTATGTTACAAAAAGGGACGGAGGGGTATCTCTGATCCGCCAAAAAGGAAACCATATCAGGGGTCCCGAAGTTACGTTGTCTACATAAGCGAGGGGAGGGTCGGGCTCCCACCCTGGGAAACCGACCCAGTCTCTGAAAACTCGTTTGAAAACAAAAACTATACCATAAAATATACATAAAACCAAGAACGTATTACAGGGGTTGCTCATACACTGATTAAAAAAATGACCTTGGGTTGAGGCTACGCTAGTCCAAGAGGATTGGATGGCTTTCATCTCCTTCCTTTCTTGCCTCGTTCTCTTTTTTCTACTCCACCGTGCGCATCTTTCTGATGCAGGCTGGTGTTCCGTGTTGATCTGCTGGAGTGATGTCCACGTGGTGGACATAGCGAAGGTAGAGTTGGAATTGTCCAACCAGTCGTTCCATTTTTTCACTTTGTTCCTCTAGTCCTCTGTTATTCTTCTTGCGTTGGCCTCGAGGTTGTTGAGGCGGCTCATAATTTATGTGAGCTCCTTCTTGTGGCCACGGTTTGCCACCCTGCTGGTCTCATTCTTGTTAGCTCTCAACTTACTTATCATCATTTTTGTATGCCAAGCTTCCTCCAGCGTTTTGTGGTAGAGGGTTTTCTTGGGCTGTGTGGCCCCTAGGTCCCTTATCCCGTCTACTTCTTGGATGAGTTCCACCCAGACTTTGCTCTGGCGCTTGGTGTTGACTTCCCGCTCCCACCTGTCGATGACCTCTTTTCCCTTTGTATCGACCTGCTCAAGAAAGGTGCCTTTGGCCTCTCTGGCCGCCTGTTCCATCCTAGTGATCTTCCGGGTGCTTGTTGGAAGTTCCTCCCCCGGAGGCCCCCTCTTACTCTGGGTATTCTTCCTTCTTACCATCTCTGTTTGAATGCAGTGGCTTCTGTCTTGACTTCGTCCTTTGTTTCTATTCGCCCCTTCCTGGTCTCTGGAATTGTTGCTCATTGGTTTGTAGCTATCCCTGATGATTCTTCTTTTAAGGGGTTTTCTGGGATGTGATCTTATCCTGGTAATCATGGGTCTCTTGTAAAGGTGTACCTTTTGGTCCTTTTTCACTGTTTCAGAGTGTGTGCGCTTGGGAACCGTGCCATCATCCTTGCACGAATCCTTTGCCTTGCATGTTGTGTGCCAATCATTTCCTCCCACGGGACCTTTGTGTGGATGAGGTGTCCCCATTCCTGCCCTCGGGCTATCCTTTTGATCTTCATCCTTTGTCGTCTATGGATTACCCTTTCCGCTCTCCCACGACCAACCCATGTACTTCCTTCTATTGACTAGGTCGTAGTGTCGTACCACCTCTTATGGTGTGACCATGATCTACATTGTAACTCGTGTTCAAATGGTGGCCTATCGGATTCTGCCTAGATTCTACTTGCCCTTCAATTAATTTTGTGCCTCCAGCCTCAATGTGGTCATCTGTACATCGACTGCCGTCATAGTCCTTTGCCGCTAGTTGGGTGCAATCTGTTTGAAATTTTCCATTCGGGATGTTATTCCATGTGGAATCCAATTCTAATCCTTCCTTGTCGACCCCTTCATTACCGATTCTATCTGCTAGTCCATTTGCTGACCTTCAGATCCAACGCAACTCCACTGTGATCCCCGTCTGCAAATGCTCTTGAATTTTTTGCAGGGAGTACGCCAAGCGCCAGTGCCTCTGAATTTTTCCCACTCTGGTGTCATTTTGGAGTTTCCTTACTGTGTTGATGACCATCATTGAATCTCCTTCCACTATTACATTGGTCATCCCTTCCCGATGTAGTATCTCAAGGCTGGTCTCTGGGGCTCCAAATTCCGCAGCGTTGTTGGTTGAGTTCCCCAGACTCCTAGTGTACAGCCGAATAATTTTTCCTTGACTGTCCTTGATTACTCCCCCCGTATCTGTTCGTCCTGGGTTACCTTTCTACGCCCCATCAAAATTTAGCTTGAGGGAGCCCTCTGGTGGCGGTTTCCAGCTGTGCTCACCTACTTGTAGTTGTGGAAACCGTCTTACATGATTGGGGTTGCGTCCTCCTTTCAGTTGAAAAGCCTCTAGAATTCTGAGATCTCGATCTGTGAGTTGCGCTCCTCCTGTCTGGCAGTTGCGGCTCTGTACCGTTTCTCTTGTCATGGCTATTATTGTTTCCTTGATCTTTCCTACCGTCTATCATTGGTTCTCGAAGATGCACCGGTTCCGTTCCTTCCATATTGCCCAAATGACCATGTCGGGAATGAGGGTCCAACAGAGATTCACCTCTTCGTTTTCGTTGTAGTTTTCCTTCCATGTGTTTATAGTTGCAGAAATATTACCTCTGATCCTATTAGACTGTCAGAAAATGCATGCCGCCCAGTCCCATACTTCTGCTATGTAGGGACATTCCTCCAGGAGATGGTTCATTGTTTCCTCCTTTTCTTCACATAGGTGACATCTTGAAGGGCCTATGAAACCTCTCTTCTTTAGTTTTTCCCAAGTTAGGATTCAGTTGTGTAGTATTAGCCACTGGAAGATTTTTATTTTTGGCCAATGGGGGCTGTTCCAAAGCTTGTCCCACTGATGCGTCAAGTCTTCTTGGTCCTGGTTTGCTATGTAGTGGCGTACTTCTTTAAGATTGAATTCCCCGTCGGCTTCGTGCCCCTATCTCAGTTGGTCATTTCCGTCCGTGACTGCAATTTTTCGTCTCCCCAATTCCTCCTCCACCTCTTTTACTGTTGTTGCGGTCTGGTCTCTAGTCTGTGGGGTGAGAGTGTTCCAGATTCGCCATTTGTTGCGATCTGTTTCTTGTTTCCAGTAATGGTAGACTCAGGTTTTGCCTTGCGCCATCGTCTCCTGTTGGAGTGCCTCCCGGTCCAGTTTTTCCATTTTGGGTTCCTGTTGTTGGGCATCCTCCCAGAATCGGGCGGTTCTACCATTCCTTATTTCCCAAAAGTTGTGTGTCTAGATCCAGGTCTTGTTTCGCCAGGCTAAGTTCCAGATGGCGGAACCTTCCCTGGTGCCTTTGAAGCGGATTTTGTTCTGGTCACAAATGTCCGAGGCATACTTTGCTTTCCACTGGTTGACCCATGGCGTGGTCATTTGTTTGACCCATCACCACCAGAGTTTAGCCCCATAGGCGTCATTGGTCACTTGTGGGTCGTGTAGCCCCATACCTCCTTTGCTTTTTAGTTTACAAACCTTCTCCCAAGCCACCAGTGCCTATTTTTTCCTTGTTTCCGCTCCTCGCCACAGGAATTCCCTTTGTATAGTTCTTATTTTTTGTAGAATCCCCTTGGGGGTTGGGAAAACTGACATCATAAAGGTTGGGATAGCTTGCAAAACTGACTTGGTTAGGATAAGTCTTCCGGCTAGGTTGAGGGATCTGTACGTCCAATTTTTTACCTGGTTTTGTAGCTTGTTGAATATTCCTTCCCAAGTTGACATCTTGTAGACTTTGTCTGTCAGGGGGGATGCCCAAGTACTTGGTTGGGAGGGCTTTGTGTTCAAATCCCAAGATGCTGGCCAAATTCCTTTGGATAGCAGGGTTGGTATTAAAGAAGAAGATCATAGATTTGGACTGGTTTATCTCTGCCCCCGAGGCTTCCCCAAACTCGTCTAAGATTCGTTTGTAGGCTTTCTCTTCCTTGACCGTGGGCATGCCATGAAGTAAGGTATCATCCATGAACTGTTGGTGTGTAGAAGTTGGGCAATTCTCGTAGGGTTTGATACCTTTTATTTCCCCTGTTGCGGTTGCGCTTTTTATGCTTCGACTGAGTCCTTCCATCATTAAGATGAATAGGAAGGGGGACAGTGGGTCTCCTTGTCTGGTGCCTCCCGTGGGCCAGTAAGGTTTGGCAGGGGCTCCATTTACTAGTAGTGAGAAGATTGTTGTGGATGCTAGGTTGACTATCCATCTCATCCAGTTCTAGGTGAAGCCTAAGGCTTCCAAGGTCCTGACCATATAGTGCTAGTTGATTTTGTCATAGGTTTTTGCTAGGTCTAGTTGTATTATCATTCCCCCTCTTTTTCTGAAGCTTCAGGGTGTGGATAAGTTCGTGAGCATGGATAATATTGTCCATTATTTGCCTACCTTCCATGAAACCTGCCTGCTCTTGTGAAACCAGTGTGGGTAGTAGTGGTTTCAATCTATTTGCTATGACCTTGGAAATTATCTTATACACCACATTGCACAACGCTATAGGTCTGTAACGATCTGGGGTTTTGGATTCATTTTATTTGGGGATGAGTGTAATCATTGTAGCATTTAGTGCTTTGAAAATGGAGGCTGACCTTCTAGAGTCTTCCACTACCCTATAAACGTCATGTTTGACAACTTCCCAGCAGGCTTTGAAGAACTCCACTGTGAAATCATCTGGGCTTGGGGATTTTTCGTTAGGCATTTCTTGGAGTGCTTGATCTATTTCCTCCTCCGCAATGGGCTTGTTCAGGTTGTTGTTTTGTTCGTCTATTACTAGGCGAGAGATATGTTGGATTACCTTTTGTATGGCCTTCGTTCTATCTTGGTTAGGTTCCTAGGCTACCTCGTGGAAGTGGTTTACCAGAGTTGTTTTGATGTCCTTATGGGACTCTCTTTCTATGCCATCCTGGTCCCTAATCTTCAAGATTTTGTTGTGGACTCTTTTAGCCACGGTTTTTCTATGAAAAAACTTGGTGTTCCTTTCTCCTTCCTTTAGCCATCCGATTTGGGATTTTTGTCACCAGAGAGTTTCTTCTTGCTGGCACCGCTCATCCCATTCCTGGGTCATCTGGATCTCCTCCTTTTTTCGCTCCTCATTGTAGCCCTCCAAAATGCAGGTTTCCTGGAGCTTTTTCATTTTTTCTTCAATGTTGTTCTTCTCTTGGTTTATATTCCCAAAAGTGTCCTTGTTCCACTCCTTGAGCCTATATTTGATATGTTTTAGCTTTTTGTAGAGTTTGAACATCCTTGTCCCTTGCTCTGGTTGCTCCTCACGCCACCACTGTTTGATTCTTTCCTTGAAAGTCGGGTGTTCCATCCATAATTTCTCAAATCTGAAAGGTCTGTTCTTTGGTGTGGTTTGGAAGCCTGCTTCCAGTTGCATTGGCCAGTGATCAGATCCCCCCCATGGAAGGATTTTACAGTCTAAGGTTAGACCCTTCATAATGATTGACTCTGACACTAGGAATCTGTCGAGTCTTGTTGCTACCTGATGCTACCTCATTCGCTTATTGTTCCAGGTGAATTGGCCATTATTGGTTTTCAGATCTACCATCTCCATTGTGTCTATGAATTTTGAGAACTCCTCCGCATCTCTATCCAATCTTCTTATACCTCCTTTTTTCTCCACAAGTATCGTGATGATGTTGAAATCCCCGGCTAGGATCCAATGGAGATTGTTGGCTCAGTTTTTAAGATCATCTAGGTCTCTTAGCATTCCTCTCCTATCCCGTGACACCTAGGGTGCATAAAAATCACCTTTGTGTTCCCAATGAGTTGCATGCAGACTGTAAGGGTATGCCTTATCACTTCGGCTGCTATTAGGGTTAGTAATTGTGGGTTCCACAGGGTGAGGATACCTCCTGCCATTTGGTGGCTGCCAATATCCACCATCTTGTACTTGCGTCATTGTTGTTGACTGATTGTTTCCATTCTATCTATATTACACTTGGTCTCTTGAATAAAGCAGAGATCTGGTTGTTCCTGTTTTAGTCTACTTCTAAGGATTCGTTGCTTTCTTGGGCTATTTAGGCCTCTTATATTCCAAGTCATAACCTTCATTTAAACTGGGAGTTGGGGAAGATTTTTTTGATCTTATCCATGTTTATCAGTGGCGCTCCAAGCTCCTGCATGGCTACACTATTGGATTTCCTGTGTCTGCTTGGGTGAGAGTTGTAGTTGTACCTCACTGGCTTTGACTCCTAGGTGTCCAATATCCTTGTGTGTATGCTTAAGGCCTCTATCTTTGGCTTCCTCCCTTAGGAGGAACAAGTACTGGATGCGGTCAAGTTGCTTTGTTGGTACATTGTCCACTCCCTGTCTTTTCCATTGCTCCAGTATGTTCGTGAGATCTATCTCTTCCATTTCCACCAGGTCTCTGAGTTTCCGGTCTTCTGTGCCTACTTTGCTTGGTGTCATTTCCGCCTCTCCCTCTATGTCTTGCATGTGGGTGTTGTCGTCTCTGATTTCTCCCTCCATCGGAGTTGCACAACTTCCTTGTTCCTTCTGGTTATTTGGCTGGTCGGTGGGCTCGTTTGGTGTTTGTTCTCTGACTTCCTGAACTTTTGTCGTATCCTTCTTGGCTTCTGCCCCTTGATTGGTTTTATCCCTTCCTTCCGGGGTGATCCCGACCTCTGGGTTATTTCCTGCTTGGGATTTGCTCTGCTTTTTGTTGGCTCTACTTCTGGGGTTTGGTTTAACAAACCCATCCTCATCCTGCTCTGGTTTGGGGTTTCACGTTTCCTGTTTTTTATTAAGTGGGCATTCCCTGATCAAGTGACCATGTTCATGGCACCTTCTACATCGGAAGGGGATATGTTCATAATCTATGTTTTGGATCCATTCCTCATCCCCATAATCGAGGCTTATGGCTTCTGGGAGTGCTCCCGACACATCCATATCTATACATATTCTTGCGTAAGATGTGTATCTCCCCTTCAGGGTGGCTTCTGCGGTTTTATATATTTCCCCAGTTTATTCCCTATTGCTTCAAACGTAGAGGGTAACCAATAGTCTAAGGGTAGGGAATAGAGTCTCAACCAGACCAATACCTTTTTGAAGGTCTATTTTTCTGGGGAGAAATTATCCTTCCATGGCTGCATGTACAGTCCCGCTGATGCATGGAAGTATGGTCCTCCTTCAAATACTCTATCTATGTCCTCCAGGTTTATGAAGACTGCTATGAAGAAACCTTTCGAGCCCAGATGGATCTCCACTTCCCCATTTGGCTTCTAGTGATATTTGATCCAGTTGCACAATGCTCTCTCGGTAGGCCACAAGCCCATAAATTTGCAAATTAGCACATGTGCCTTCATTTGATCCCTGTAGAGTTGCGTCTATGGATCCTCCAATATCACCTTGGGTATCAGTGATGATTTGGGTTTGCATGGGTTGCACCCTTCTGCCTGGTTAGTCGTCGCTGTGTTTTGTGTTGTGTTTTGAGTTTCTCTGGCTTCAACTTCCATGAATTCACTTTTCCCCTTGTTCCTTTCCTGACCTATTCCAAGTTCATATCCCGAGGTGCCTGTCACTGGTGCCTTGAAAAATATACCCCTTGGCCCTTTCCCTCTATCTACCACTACCTATTTGTATGAGGGGGTACCCTTAGCCTCCCCTCTGGTGCTCATGCTGCCCTCTGCTATGGTCACGATTGTAAAAAACCCTAGCTTGTGATTGCTCCGAGAAGTTCAGAGCTCTTAAGGACCCTATGCCTCCTCTTACCTGTTGGAAAATATTGAACAAGCAACGAATGCGTGTTGATGATTGTTGTCTTTGATGGCAACAACAGAAATGGCAGGATATGCAGAATTTGGGGATTTGGACGTAAAAGCACAGGAGGAACAACATTGAAGAAAACATGCGCA
>ML846672.1:39093-57447 GCA_009831015.1 Picea engelmannii
GCCATAGCAACACCATCAAACCCTAATCCTCTTGTCCTTGAGTTTAAGCCTTCCAAGCTATTAGTCTCACCTCAATTGACTCCATTAACCCAAGGCACTAGTCTAGAAACTCTTTTTGAGCTTGTTGTCTTCAAACTCTTTTTTAAACACTCTCAAATTTGAAACCCTAACTAACCTAGCGTCTAACCCTAGCAACTTGAACTAACCCTAGTAAGATGATGTCTTGCTGATTTTGAACTTGTGTTTGGATAGAAAAGTGTGGCCTGGTCATCTTATCATAGCCATAGAGGTTTCACAAGTTTTCATTGGTTAAATTAGCCACAACGTCCACTTCTTGGCTAGCTAACCCCAGAACCTACAACAGAAATTGTATAGGCGACGTCACACCTTTGATCTCCTGTTCTACTTGCAACGTTGTGACATTTGTCATCTCTTTTGATAGGTTTTGAGCTATTGATTACATCTATAAGCTTGTTTGGTAAAACGTTGTGCTCTTTCCCTTTCAAAATAACTTGTTGATAGGGCTGACGTCATCTACATTGCAGCAACAATATTTATGACGCAACAACCTTGTTCATATGAGCTAATTTGAGATATTTATTGCATGTTGATATAATACAAGGATTGATTGTTCACATTGAATGCTCTTATCTCTCATGCATTTATTGAAGAAGTGATATTAGTCATTTGTCTTTATTTAGCAATCATTGACTTCGTCAATAATAGCATTTGATCATTGCTCATATGTATATTTGAAGATAGTCATTAATGCTTTTGAAGTACTAACCCACTGCAACTCATATTCTAGTTTTATCTGTCTTGTCTCGCAAACAGGTGCCATCCAGTGGAACAATATCTTCTTTGACTATCTCATCATTGGCAGTAATCTGTGAAAGGACACTCTTATCCTGAGCCATTACCCCTTTAGCTCTTTCATAAACCAGATTACCTAGGGACATCTCCCTTGGACCAGCCATCCTAAATAGAAAGAGCCCCCCATCGAGGTGACAGTGGGTGGGGAAGCTCCTGTTACGCCGGTTTTAAGCCTTGACTCAAGCTACCTAAACCCTTCCTACAAATCATGCGATAACAAGTCTCACATTTCAGTTTCAGTTATTTATTTCCTGGTTTAAAATAAACAAATTCTCCTCAGCTCTTAGTGCGGTTCCTGACCCTTCCAGTTGCGAGCTAGTCTCAATTTGCTGGAAGTAAGTTTCATACACGTGCTGGTCAGTGGTTGATAGATTAATTAGGACAATCTCTAAAGTAGTTAGCTTAATACGCGAGAAAACGCCTTGAAGTGACCTGCGAAGTAAGGCGGGCCCTCTCGGGACCTGGCTTCCCACCCGTTTTGGACATCCAACACTTTGAGTGAGTTTACTGGTGAGACCATTGGGTTTCGGTAAACTCTCCGCAAATTTCCAAACAAAGAGTTAACCTCCAAGGAAGCCCAAACCATTTGATTAACTCAACATCAATTTATCCTAATAAAACACACGAACTACATTGTCCACGATTCACTTTAAGGCACTGGTCTCATTTCACACTCAGCAAAGCCACAGGCTTCCTTTTATATATTGGTTATTTTCTTTGAAACAATTTTAAATTTACTTGCATATAACAAATGTACCTGAGTATCCTTTTATGCAAGTATGTGTTTGATGTTATATCGTGGATGAATGATTGGTTTATGTGTATTTCAATTTATGGTTGATTGTTGAATGAAAGAATAAACTCCTAGATTTAATTTCTTGTACTTAGCTTAGTTTAAGCCATAGTATATTTGTTAGGGACTACCCCCCTTAGCTTCACTAGGAGTTGGCTTAGACGGAGGAGTTGAGGATTAGGTGACAACACCTTAACTCTCACTTGCCCTCAAGGACACACTGAGTGCATTGAAGATTTCTTCCACGTCTCCCAGGTGTGTATAAGACGGCAACAGTAACAATACATTGAAAATAGATGAGAAATGAGGGTGAGAGGGCCTTTATTTATACTTGGGAAGGCAAAGTTACCCCTATTAGATCTTTTACAAGTGTCAAAACATGAGCAAGAGTGATCATCTCTAGGAGGGGGGTGCAACTTTAGGGTTAGGGTTTTGGTATGGAGTGGAGGAATGAGGTGGCAAGTGATTACTTGGTCAAGGAGGTGAGGTGGAGGCTCTAGGGAGGCGCACTAGGGGAGAGAGGGCCCACTTTTAATTATTTTTTGACTTTCCATAGTTTCCTCAAGGAGGGGGGCGCAACTTCCCTAGGGGGAACAACTTGAAGTGATGGTGGCTAGGTAAGAAAGGGTTATGAGGTTGAGAAAGGGGTTAGGAAAGTCTATTCTAAGGTTTAGGCATCATCTCCCACCTTCTCTCCAACCATTTAACTCAAAATTACAAATTTTGACATTTTGACTATGTCAAGACTAGTAATAAAATTGTTGTTTTGGACTGACTAAGACTCCTCATGGACAAACACCTAACAAAACTTGTCCAATTGAGCTGAAACTTGGTCCAAGGGTTTAGGGGGTCTCATTCCATTTCTTTTGAGCACAAATACCCCTATCAAAAACCCAAGGACCTAGTTTTTACATTTTTCATCAAAATTTAATTAAAATTACCCAACTTAGGCAATTTTAATAAATTGAAAAAAACCTATCTAGACTCGACGAAATTCTGCAAAACTTTAGGAGATGTCTTACATGGTCATTTACAACATTCCTAGACACTTGCTACAAGAGGGCTAGACCATTAGAACGTCTTTCACCACTTTGGAGGAATTATTTGTGGGAGTGAACTCAAGGGAAATTAATAAGGCTAGTTAAGCCAAATTAGTAACCTGAGGAAAAAAAACACTCAGTGAAAGGTACTCATCTAATGATGAAGTCCTAAGGCAACTGACCTAACTGCGATCCATGCAGACCCATTACATTATAATCCCACACAGGGGAGCGAAAATTCCATTACAAAAAGAAGTGTTGAAGGCCAAAACTGCCTTGTAGAACCAGTAAGTCTCTGACTTGGTAGCACCTGATGGTGCATATATTCATGGTACATGGAGTCGACCCCCTAGTTGAATAGGTCGTCAACACATACATCAAGAATTCATTAAGAAGAACCTTAGTTGAACACATCCACCAAGAACTTTGCCAAAATAAGCCTCCTTCAACAAGTGCGCCTAAAATTTCAGCCAAGAAACCCTGAGGGCACAAATTTCAGTCCTCACAAGTGTGAGTGAAAGATGATGAATAATAAGAGTGATTTTCCCCTTATTTATACAATTACAAAGACCAGAATTAGGTCAAAAAGGCTGACATGGCATGTTACACATAATATCCAGTTTTTACATTAATTGTCATAATTAAACCCTAAAATAAGTTGTAAAGGTGATGTCATGCGTTTTTAGGGTGACGTTAGGCCCTTTTTGGGCAACGTTGGCCTCCTGGAGCAAAACATTAGGCCTCCTTGGGCCTCAGGAACCTGCCACACGTGCCACTTGGCACACAATTGCCTCCAAAACATCCAAAACGTTGGGTGACCTAGGTGACGTCATGGGCCTTCCAAGGCCTATATCATGGTGGAAAGGGCACAACCCCCCTGGGTCTAGGCCTGTCAGACTGCCTGGAGAATGTTGTATCTTTATGCTGGAATATAAGGTAAGGTTGGGGGGAGCATCATTCTTCTTATAATAGATGAGAATTTTATTCAAATCATCCTCATTCACATTTGCATCAACTAACTTAGCTTGGGAACTTCTGTAGCCTCATTTGGGTTTTCACTTATATTAGTGTCATTTTTAGCCTTAAGTACATCTTCCTCCTCCACAATAGAAGGCTGCTCACCAGATGCTGTGGAAAGGGTAGTTTCAGGGGACTTTGCCGCAGTTTCACCTGTAGCAGAAGATGGTGCAGGAGGGGAATCAGTTCCTGTCCAAAATGACTGTGCATAGGCGTTACTGGATAGTGGAGACCTCATTTGAGAAAGGAGTGTTCTCCTTGGACCCAAACCAATCCACGGCCTGCACTATTTTTCCGTGACAATGGTGGGTAACATATATCACATCCAATATAAGCATATGTACCAAAACCACATCATAATCAAATAGCATGCTCCAAGATACCAGCAAATATGTAACCAATGGGTGATCAACAAGGCAAGCACATGTGAGAAGACCACTGAACAAGCAAGCACAATCATCCAACTAAGAAGTGAGACTCCCCCAACCCAAAGACCTCCATCAAATGATCCAATGCCAGAAAGAGAAGGGGGTCCATAAAGATGTATCACCCCTAGTCGGTCCAATGCACCAAGGTAACAGCTGCAATTCTCCATCAATGTGATGAAAATCACAATGTGGAACCTCATACAATATCAGGTGTAACACACTGCATTTTAGTCTGAGTACTCTACTCTTTCTAGAAATTGTGGTGTAAGTATTCTTTGAAGGAGGTTTAAGTTATGTTGCTGCCTTTCTGAAATTGGCGTATGATGATGTAAGTGCCCAAGCCGAAGGCAAGGGTGTTTTGCTCATCCATGATGCTAATAGGGTATCTGCCAATGCTTATTCAGACATTATTGCAGATTTGATTGCATTAAGGTAGCTGATTTTCTACTCTAATTTTGAGTAGTTGTAAAATATTAGGCGTATTTTCTCCAAAACCAAACAAACAAACAAGTCATCTTTTACTTTAATGCTATAATATTGCCAATTCTTTGTGGTAATAAATATTCTCACAGGACTTAATACTATTCCATTTAGGATCTCAGAACACTTATTCTCTGAAGTTCGTCAGCTTCAAGGTTCATACAAGGACAGGATATCTATATCTAATAGAACTGTATTTTTTTATGTATGTTTGCAGGCTGTTGTGCGTCTTCAGACCATCTCTGGATTCACTGATAACCACCTTAGTCCATATATTCTAGAAAGGGTATATTTCTTTGTTCTGTCATATTTAAATTGTTTAATCAATAGATGTGGTTGGATTTGGAAACAGATTTCCTTAAAGTTTGTCAAATTTTTAGGTTTCATTCGAGGATCCTGTAGAGAAGATAATGCTACCATACCTGGAAGCAAATCCATTACCTGCTAGCCTGCAGCTGTGCAAAGTTGTAATGCGTTTTTTCAGAGAGAATGCTGTACCTGTGACGGATCAGTGGGGACACTGTATTGGTGTTGTATATCGTGAAGATTGTAATGAGGTTAGTACCATTTGTTAACGTATTCCAAAATCCTGCCATTCTTTAATCAAGAAGATTGTCACTTATAAGTAAAATGGTTTTCCATTTTGAGGATCTAGAAATAAACGAGTACAAATATGTAGACATCAGAATGTATATCTCTGCCTTGAACTGCTTTTTCTATTTTGATCTTTTCAACCTTTCCCAAACTCTGATAAAATTATGTATTCTAATAAAATTGTTTACATCCAGGAGCTTCTTGAGGCGGTGACTATTGTAGCTCTTATGATATAATAAAATGTTAGCTTTTCTTCTAATACACATTTAGAAATTGAAATTTTCTAAATGTCCATGAATGACCAAACTAGGTCAGTGGGACTTGAGAGTACAACATGCTCTAACAGCAATAAAGGGAGTGCAAAACACACCTTCCAGCAACACGAACAGTATAAGAGAAGATAATTATAAATAACAGTAAAGAATAACTGGTGAATAATGGCCTTAGATGAGTAGCCCAGGGTAGTGGGTGTTAAAATTTTGGTATGCTCGTTTAACCATAGACAATGTTACACCATTGTCACTCAACCATAGGAACTTACACGTCCCACTTTTGAGCACAGTAACCTTTTCTTAGATAGATTCGGGCAAGTCCACTCTAGAACCAACAGATAAACCCTAGCACAACGGCTAGCTTAACCAGAAATACCAACACAGCTGCGACAACAGCACAATACCAAGAGAGCATATCTTTTCCAAGAGAAGCGCACAAGAGAGAGATACTAGAAAGACTTGCACCCTAACTGCTGCAGCTGCTGCTCCTCAAACTTGCGTCCTGACTCCTAACTACTGCAACTGCTGCTCCTCAGACTTACACCCTAACTACTGCAACTGCTGCACCTCAGACTTGCGCCCTAACTGAGTGAGTGAGAGTGTGCAAATGACGTAGCGCCTTACCTCTATTTATACTAGCCTGTCCAAGTGACTTTTCATGTGGGGCCGACTTATCTCTCTGGAGCCTTCTAATTCCTTATTATTATTCTCCTTGGGCCGACTTCTCTTCTAGGGTATTTCCACATATGTTTAATGGTTCTCTTGCTTTCAGAATCTTCTATTCTAAGCACAAAGGTTATACTGGAGGTTAATACCTCCTGCAGCTACCAACAAATCAACACTCCCTCTTAGCTAGGGATGAAATGTTCCCAAGCAGATTCACTAGGGAACTTGTTGAATTTTTGAACTTGTTTAGTTGTTTTTGCAGGGTTTACTTTTGGATGTTTCTCTTTGAGTGTTTTATGCAGAATTTTTGTAGCATTTAGAAGACAACAATGAAGTAGATAACAAGATATAAGGGTTACAAACAAATATACTTCAGTAAAGCTTCAGATCTAACCTTTATTTATTATAATAAGCTCGTAGATCTGCAAATCTGGTACAATAGAATAAGATGGAGAAACCAAAGATGCATGCACCCTCCAGATACCGAGATATAGAGAAAATAGGGTCTCCAGGATCCCTCACAAATGACTGAAGGAAAATACAAGATCAATTTCTTTCCCTGATGAGCCATAGTCTTCAGATCTGGACCTGGTGCACCCCTCATTGGCTAGAAAAGATATAGATTTCGGCCTCCCTGAAGATGACCTCCAAAACTCATGAAAATATTGTCAAAATGTAGATCAAGAGTTGTAGATAACTTATGGAACAAGTTTGGGACCAAACTCCCTGATAAAACCCTCCAACTCACTTCCCCCTAGAGGACCGGTGCGCCCTCTTTTAGCAAATTCTCCCTCCTAAAGAATAAAATAGATATGCAAGTGGAAAACCTCCCACAACTGATGGGAATGGGTGTTATGGGATGACAATCACTCCTGCAATGACTTTCCCTGAAGATCTGACCTCCACAGAGCAAATTGAATACTTCTCCTTCATCTAGTGCACCCAACCTACTGGAAAATCCTGCCAAATGCGCCTTGCTTGCACAAATCTCTCATGAAATGGATCTGGACTAAGTAGAATGGCGAGGGAGGAATCTTTCACCACCTTGACCAAGCTTGGACTAGGAACAAAGGGATCTTTCACCTCCTTGCTTGTCTCTAGGGTTTCTTGACTCAAAACACTCAAAACGTAAGTTGCATAGCTCAAGAGATCTCAATAGAAGAAAAGCATGAATGAGGAGTGAGGCACCCTCCTCTCTCTTTTATACCTCCTGATCTAATTCTCAGTTGAGTTGATTTTTTTACTTTTACTAAGATTGTGGTTTCATTTTCTCCTTAAGTCACTTCACCTTTTCTTTTCTGCATAAAAGTCACTTTAATAAAATAATATTAATTCCATAAGTGACCTTAGCGCCTCATAACCCCTTTTTACCCAATGGACTATAGTCTAGAGGGGTGACTAGACTACTCAATCCTCCCTTGTCCTTGTCAAGGGGAGGGGAACAGTACAGTCTCCCCTACTGGAAATTGCTTGCCCACAAGCAATCCTGAACTTGTTTGTTGTATCACCTGTTCATTCTCCCAAGAGGCATCTTCTATAGGCAGATTTTTCCATTTGACCAAGTATTCTTTAATTCTCTTGTTTCTTAGTTGTTTCGCCCTTACCTCCAAAATCTCTTCCGGTATTAAGATCAAGTGCCCCTCTTCATCAACTGGTGGTAGCTCTTCATTAGCTACAACATGTTGTCCCAATGCCCTTTTTAGGCATGATACATGGAAAACATTGTGAATTTTGCTTCCCTATGGGAGATTTAACTTATATGCCATTGCCCCAACTTTCCTTTGCACCTTATATGGTCCATAGAACCAAGGTTTGAGCTTTTATGTGCCATTATTTTTAATGGATGAGTGTCTGTACAGTTGTAGCCACAAGTACACCAAGTCCCCTACCTCAAATGTGCACTCCACCCTGTGCTTATCATCAGATAATTTTTGTTGGTTTTGAGCCCTTTGCAAATGGTCTTTTAGTTCCTTGAGGATGTCTTGACTTTCCTGTATCCATTCTTTAGCTATAGGTTCTTTGCTATCTCAAACACAATTTCAACAAATGTAAGGGGATCATAACTGTATAAAGCTCTAAAGGGCGACATACCAATAGACATGTGGTGAGTAGCGTTGTAGCAATATTCTCCTAGATAGAGCCATTTGACCCACACCTTTTGCTATGTTGATACATAATTGCAGAGATATCCCTTCACCCACTTGTTCATAATCTCGGTTTGCCCATCTGTCTGTGGATGGTAGCTAGTGTTGGGAGTCAACTCAGTACCTACTAGCCAAAACAATTCCTGCCAAAAGATGCTCATAAACATGCTTTCTCTGTCACTCACAATAGTCTTGGGTATCCCGATTCCCATGTAGCCTAAAGACTTCCCTGAGAAACAAATCTTCCACCTGAGATAAGCTGAAGTCCATGGAGATGGCGAAGAAGTGAGCAAATTTAGTCAAACAGTCAACCACTACAAATATGCAATCCTTTCCTTGGGTCTTGGGAAGACCTATAATGAAATCCATAGATACACTCTCCCACTTCTGCTCAGGAATAGGGAGGGGTTGTAAGAGGCTTGCAAGGTGTGTGTGCTCATCTTTGTTCTGTTGGAAAATGGCACATTCTTTGATATGGCGCATAACCTCCCCATTTAATCCCTTCCAAGTAAACCTTTCTTTGATCTGTCTATAAGTTTTAAGAAACCCTTGATGTCCGGCTAATGAAGAGTCATGGAATGCTTGAAGCACTCTTTTTTTGAATGAGGACTTTGGAACTAAATAAATCCTTCCTTTATAATAAATAATGTCATCCATAATCCTGTACCTATCATCCTTTATATGTCCATCCATTAACTCACACGCAAATTTATTCTTGGAGTATTCTACCAAGAGATGAGATTTCCAATCAATAGATATTTCTTACATGGAGTATGTTGAAGGCCTACTGGATAGGGCATCTGCTACAACATTATTCTTTCCCTTGACATATTCTCATATTCTATGTCAAAGTTGTATGCTTGGATCTTGGTTACCCATTTTTGTTGCCTTTCATTAAGATCTTTCTGCGCAAGGAAGTACTTTAGGTTGTTATGGTCTGTCCTGACTCCTAACCACAAATTTTGCTCCAACTAGATATTTCCTGAACTTGGCTAGGGCATGCATTATGGCTAACATTTCTTTATCATAGATGGTATATAGTAGTTCAGGACCATCTTTGTTCTGTTGGAAAATGGCACATCCTTTGATATGGGGCATAACCTCCCCTTTTAAGCCCTTCCAAGTAAACCTTTCTCTAATCTGTCTATAGGTTTTAAGAAACCCTTGATGCACGGCTAATGAAGAGTCATGGAATGCTTGAAGCACCCTTTTTTTGAATGACTCTGGAACTAAATAAATCCTTCCTTTATAATAAATAATGTCATCCATAATCTTGTACCTATCATCCTGTATCTATCCATCCATCTGTTGAAATATTGTAACTGCAAAGAGTATTCTATTTATTATTGAGTTATTATTCATTAGATCAATCCCCTTTTGTGGATTTTTCATGTCGGGCATTGTAATTGACCAAATCCCCTTTTGTGGATTGGTCAAACCCTAAACATAATATGCAAATTGAGAAGTCGGCCCCCAGGCTAATTAAAGTGGTTTTAACTACTAAGAAGATAAGTCGGCCCTGCCCAGTGAAGAGACACCTTTTCAGCACCTGCCAATTTGTATAAATAAAGGAGGCTAGTGCCTCATTTGTTCACTCACTCATTCACTCATCAAGTGCGCAAGTTTGGTCGCTGCAGTTGGGAGAAGAAGGAAGAGAGATGCATTTCTCAGTGTTAGATATTCTCTAGTGTTTTGGTTTATTGTCTTGGCATTGTATTGGCTATCTATATTATGGAAGTTTTTGCTAGGTTTTCTCCCCCATGAGGGCTTCCCAGGATAAATGTTGTGTTGAAATATTGTAACTGCAAAGAGTATTCTAATTATTATTGATGTATTATTCATTAGATCAATCCCCTTTTGTGGATTGATCATGTTGGGTATTGTAAATGACCAAATCCCCTTTTGCGGATTGGTCAAACCGTAATTGTAATGGGCTAAATGAAAAGTCGGCCCTAGAATATATTAAAGTGGTTATAACCATCCAGAATGAGAAGTCGGCCCTGCCAGTGAAAAGACACCCCAGTTCAGCGCCTGCCAGATGTATAAATAGGAGAGGCTAGTGCCTCATTTGTTCACTCACTCACTTGTTCATTAGAGCGCAAGTTTGGAGCTGCAGTTGGAGAAGAAGGAAGAGAGAGAGAGGCGCATACTTGGGAGAGGACTTTTTGTATTGTTTGGTTTATTCTCTTGGCATTGCATTGGCTATCTATATTAAGGAAGTTTTTGCTGGGTTTTCTCCCCCATGAGGGTTTCCCAGGATAAATGATGTGTCTCTTGTGATTCTGTATTTCTTAGTGATCCTATCTATGCTATGGTTATCTAATGAATTGAAAAGAAACCTAATAATAGCTTAAACCTTAACATGTTGTATATCTTGTGATTGTGTTTCTCTCAGTGATCCTACCTATGCTATTGTTATCTAGTAAATTGAAAAGAAAGATAATAATATCTCAAAACTTAACATGGTATCAGAGCTAAGCTGAAGAGAGCATCTTTCACTAGATAAAGAAAAACGTCACTGTTGTCGTACAAGAAAATTAGGGATTTTTATTGGAGAGGAATTTTTGCCTAAAAACCATCTAGAAAAGTGCACCCTACTCTAGTGAATCTTTTGGCACCTTGAGCACACCTTTTCAGTGGATAGAACTCCCGAAAGTGAAACCCTATTTTTTGACTGGTACCAAAAAACTAGAAGTACCAGAAAACCAGAAAACCAGAACCAGTACCAGAAGTACCAACCCAGATTTCCGCAGGTCAAGTTTCAAGGGGCAAAACTTGAAATTTTTGAAATGTAACAGCTCCAACAAACTCACCTCAGCCCAGTGCATCTAGTCCCTGGATCAAAATTTCAAAATTTGAAGTTTGAAAAATTAGGGTTTCCTCATAAAACCCTAAGTTGTAGTTGTAGTTGCAGTTTCAATATCAGTTGCAGTACTAGTTGCAGTCACCCTTGAAATTTTTAAAGGTTTGATAATTACTACCGCTGCTACCAGATGGTGCCACTACCTGCAAATACTATTAGAGGTATGTATTCACATGTGTTTAAACTGTTAAGCTTTAAAGGGTATTTACAGGAGAAGGGATCACTTGCCATAGATCCAGAAGGATCTTAGATCCAACACATTCAGAGGAATAATGCAACCCAAGTTTGATTATTCTGATATGCATCTATTTGTTATGACATTATTTTGATCTAGGTTGCATGTTGAAGCTCTGACCATCATACTAACTTTTGGTCAAAATTAAATTCAAGGTATTAGATTGATTAAAGTTGAGATCATAGAGTTTATTCTCTAACACAACCTTCTGTCAAGATAGCATATTGTCTTAGTACAAAAGATAGGTTGAAGAAAGCACTTGTCATCTCGAGTGATGGAGACTTGGAAGAAAAGCAACACACTCATTCTTGAGAACAAGACTCTAGGTTCCAGGTTTGATTAATTAAGTTGATGAGATTCAAAGTTGCACGTGAGAAGTTGATAATTACCCCATTACAAGTAAACACTATAGTTGAGGTAGCAGTCTTTGAAAAGTATTATACTTGGTAGCATGTGAGCATATTGAGATAAATGCTTAATGTAATCATTTACCAGATACAACTAACATCTCCTCTAGGAGAAACTTCTTGTGTTGGTTCCAGGTTACCATGGAAGAATATTTGATCACAACACTAGAAGAGTGTTGATCTCATTTCATATTGTATTTCTTACTTTTGATCTTTGTTTCAGGCAGGTCACAAGTGATAGCTCTAAAGGAGCTACTGTGACGATTATTCGTGCTATTGTTTTATTTACTATTATCAAAAGAGTATTATTCTTGCTTGCAGTTTTGTTTCAGGTCATAGGTGATAAGCCTGAGGAAGCTATAGTGAAGGTTGCAGAAGGCAACAGATTAGATGAGACATGAAGTTGACTCTGTACATGACCATATACATTCATGTACCAAAGAAGATGATGAAGAAGCTATTTTCTTGAAATCCAGAGTACCTCGCATGGAGATTGATTGTAAGAAGCAAACGACTCCAAAGATGACCGAACATTAGAACAAGAACTCACAATAGACCTGTTCAAAGGATAATGAAGCCACCTTGACAAGAAGCAGAATTCGTTTGAAGTCTGACTCAAATTTTTATATTTAGACTTGATATTAAACACCAAGTATACCTTGTAAGAAATGATGAAGTCCTTGTAGACTCAGAAGAAATCAAGAGTAAGCCTGATCTCAGAAAGGATCAGATGAAGAGACAACTTCTAGGACTGGGAGACAGATGCCATGAGAAGACTAGATCGTAGCTTCAGAGACTCCTAGGAGATATGAAATCTCTTGGAAGGTCCCCTTGTTTCAGTGACAGAGAAGGAAGCCAGTCAGAAAGACTGGGATGTGGATTTTTCGTGAGACTAGAAGATAAGACAGTGTAGAATTCCAAGATTGATCTAACAGATCAAGCATGTTGGAGATGTACAAATCCTGATGTGTGTCCAGAGGATTCTCCCAGCAAGAGGGAGAAGACTATGACGAGACACTTACTCTAGTAATTGAAGAAATAGTTCCAGTATTCAAGAAGACAACTAGAACAACCATGACTCATATATAGTATGAGATGCAGGGGGAGCAATCCCATATTTAAAATTGAGTGGCAATCAGTGCAGTACATTAGTTGGGTCATGACTACAATAAAAGATAGAGTTACCTCCATGAAAGAAGAAGAGCTACCTTCAATATCAATTATTGAGCCACTCTCAGTTTCAGATGAAGTTGTTATGATGAAGTGAGGAGTTAATCTCAGATTTCAGTAGTCACAGTGAGAATGGAGCAACCATTCTCAGCTTCAGAGTAGCTGCAAGTGTAGAGTCCCAGTTCCAAAAGGAACAATTGCAGAAAGAGTAGAGGACATACTCCCAAAAAGTGAGATAGATAGTGCTTTGCAGAAAGCACATGATTGTGCAGATTGAGTTGTAGTTGAGCAAGTGTACCAGATTGGTACAAAGTGATGTGAAAATTTGATTTGAAGTTGAAGACATAAAGACGCATGTCTGCAATTTGAAGCACACTCCAAGAGCTTGGTGTGGTAGGATTGATAGTTTTATGAAGAGTTTGGGCTTTACCAAGAGTAAAATTGATTGTAACCTTTACTTCAAGGTTATAAATGATGAGCCAGTGATGTTGCTACTATATGTAGATGATGTATTCTTGACAAGATGAAGAAAATCTTATCACAGATTGCAGAAGAAACTTGGTACAAAGTTTGATGAAAGACCTAATGCATTATCTCTTAGGTCTTGAAGTTTGGTAGAACCCAAAGAAGATCTTCCTCAACCAAGGGAATTATACAGTTGAAATAATGAAGAAGTTTTATATGTTGGAATGTAAATCCATGTACACACCCATGGAAAGAAGTTGATGTTCCTGGTAGATACCTCGTCAGAATTGGTTGATGTTACTCTGTACAGACAAATCATTGATTCGATGATGTATTTGACGAATACCAGGCCATATATATGTTTTGCCTTGAGTCAGTATCCGATAGAACCGAGACGTGTTCACCTTGATGATACAAAACATGTGATGAGATACCTTAAGGGTACGTTGGATTTTGGTCTCAGTTATAATGGAGATCATGACTTTAGATTGTATGGATATACTGATTCAGATTGAGCTGGAAGTGTTTCTGATAGAAAGAGCACTTCAGAATGTTGTTTCAATCTGGGGTCAACCATGACTTCATGACAGAGTAGGAAGCAATCCAATATTGCTCTCAGCGCGACAGAAGAAGAATATATCACAGCATGCTCCGCCAGTTGTGAAGCCATATGGCTTCAGATGTTGTTGACAGATCTATTTGATCTGGAGATGGAAGCCACAATGATCCTATGTGATAACCAGAGTTGTATAAAGATGATGTGTTCCATGATGAGTCGAAGCACATAGAGATCTAGTATCACTTCATTCATGATATGATGCAGAGGGGAGCCTTAAAGCTCCAATATGTTGGCACAATGAGCAGGTTGCAAACCAAGCCTTTGTCTCGTGTAAAGTTTTAATACTTTCGAGACAAGTTTGGTATAGTCCGAAAGGACCTCCCTCAAAAGGGGGAGTAGTGCTGATGATACTATGGTATCCTGACCAATAGCGGGTAGCTCATTTAGGGTTTTATATCCTAGGGGACTGGTCATCCCTGGACAAATCCCGAAGGTCCGTAAGGACGGGCTGTCAGAGTGCGTGTGCATGTATATGCTAGCTTTGGTCAGTAGTGGTAGCTCCGTTAGGATTTTCCTACTCCTAGAGAATCTTATGATTCCTGGGCAAATCCCGAAGGTCCGGTAAGGACGGTCTGTCAGAGTACCAAGTGGTAGCTCTGTTAGGATTTTATATCCTAGGGAATCTTATGATTCCTAGGTAGCTCCTTAGGGACTGTCAGAGTACGACAAAATGTTGTTTCACCTGCCTCATTCTGTTGCTCTATGATGTTGATGTTGTTCCAGGCTTGTGTTGAAGATTTCCAGCTTCGTGCTGATGTTGTTGTGATGCCAACTTCGTGCTGAATATTTCCAGCTTTGTGCTGATGTTGTTGTGATGCCATCTTCGTGCCGATGTTGTTGTGATGCCAACTTCATGCTAAAGATTTCCAGCTTAGTGTTGATGTTGATGGTGCCCCAACCTCGTGCTGTGATGATGATGTTGTTGTTGATGATGTATTAGCCTCGTGTTGATGATGTTATTTTTATTGATGTTGTATCAGCCTTGTGTTGTTGATGATGTTGTACCAGCCTCGTGTTGGTGATATTTTCATGCTATTGATGTTGATACTTCAGCTCCTTGCTGAAGATGATGATGATGATGCCACTTCAGCTTCTTACTAAAGATGTTGATGATGATGCTTAAGCCCCATGCTAAAGAAGAAAATGATGTTACTTTAGCCTCACGCTAAAGATGATGATGATGTTACTCTAGCCTCATTCTAATGAGGATGATGATACTACTCTAGCTCCATGCTGTGAACGATGATGATGAGAAAAACTTCCGATGATTTATAGATGTGCCAGTCAGTGTTCAAGATGCTATTGATGTTGCTTCCCTCTCTCTCTCTCTCTCTTGATGATGTTGTATTGAGTTTTGTCTGTAGAATACCCTTCTTGTTAAGGGGGAGTGTTGAAATATTGTAACTGCAAAGAATATTCTATTTATTATTGAGTTATTATTCATTAGATCAATCCCCTATTGTGGATTGATCATGTCGGGCATTGTAATTGACCAAATCCCCTTTTGTGGATTGGTCAAACCCTAAATATAATATGCAAATTGAGAAGTCGGCCCCCAGGCTAATTAAAGTGGTTTTAACCACTAAGAAGATAAGTCGGCCTTGCCCAGTGAAGAGACACATTTTCAGCACCTGAAAGTTTGTATAAATAAAGGAGGCTAGCACCTCATTTGTTCACTCATTCATTCACTCATCAAGTGCACAAGTTTGGTAGCTGCAGTTGGGAGAAGAAGGAAGAGAGAGGTGCATTGCTCAATGTTGGATATTCTCTAGTGTTTTGGTTTATTGTCTTGGCATTGTTTTGGCTATCTATATTAAGGAAGTTTTTGCTAGGTTTTCTCCCCCATGAGGGTTTCCCAGAATAAATGTTGTGTATCTTGTGATTGTGTTTCTCTCAGTGATCCTACCTATGCTATTGTTATCTAGTAAATTGAAAAGAAACCTTATAATAGCTCAAAACTTAACACCATCAACTCACACACAAATTTATTCTTTGAGTATTCTACCAAGAGATGAGACTTTCAATCAACAGATATTTCTGACATGGAGCATGTTGAAGGCCTTCTGGATAGGGCATCTGCTACAACATTATTCTTTCCCTTGACATATTCTCTGTCAAAGTTGTATGCTTGGATCTTGCTTACCCATTTTTGTTGCCTTTCATTAAGATCTTTCTGCACAAGGAAGTACTTGAGGTTGTTATGGTCTGTCCAAACCACAAATTTCACTCCAACTAGATATTGGTTGAACTTGGTTAGGGCGTGCATTATGGCTAGTATTTCTTTATCATAGATGGTATATAGTAGTAGCTCAGGACCCCTCAATTTGCGACTCTCATAGGCAATAGGATGCCTATTCTGCATGAGCACTGCTCCAACGCCTTCCCCAAATGCATCACACTCTAATATGAAAGGTTGAGAAAAATCAGGTAGAGATAACACAGGACAAGTACTCATTACATTTTTCATTTTATCAAATGTTGATTGAGCTTCATCACTCCATTCAAATGCCCCCTTCCTGGTCAAATCAATTAGGGGTGCACAAAGTTGGGAGAATACCTTGAAAAACTTCCTGTAGTAACTGCAAATGCCAAGAAAGCTTTTGAGCTCTGTAAGTGTCCAAGGTGTGGGCCAATTAATGATGGTCTAAATCTTCTCTTGATGAACCTGTACCCCCTTTGCTCCAATAATGTGTCCCAAATAGAGGACATCTGTCATTCCAATCTCACATTTCGATTCTTTGGCATATAGAGACTGCTCCTCCATGATACTCAAAATTTTGGTCTACATGTTTGAGATGCTCTTCCCAAGTCTTGGTGTAAATCAACAAATCATAAAAAAGAACTAGCAGATATTTCCTTAGTTGCTTGTTAAACACATGATTCATGCAGGATTGAAAAGTAGCTGGCGCATTGGTTAGACCAAAAGGCATGACAAGGAACTCATAGTGTCCAAAGTGGTATCTGAAGGCTATCTTGTGTATGTCTTGCTCCCTCATCTTGATCTGATGGTATCCATAGCGCAAATAATTTTTTGTGAAATATACTGCACCATACAGTTCATCCAATAGTTCATCTATTCTGCGAATGGGGTATCTGTTCTTGATAGTTCTCTTATTCAATGCTCTGTAATCTATGCACCTGCGCATAATCCCATCCTTCTTCTTGACCAACACAACTGATGATGTGAATGGGCTTGAGCTTGGTCTGATATGTCCCATGGCTAGCAATTCTTTGATGGCACTTTCTATCTCGTCCTTGTGCTTCTTGGTGAAGATTTTACAGGTCCTATCAGCTTGCCTACTGGGTCTGTCTTTGACCACAGTTAAGCTCTAAGTTTCAACTGCCAGGTAAAGTATTTTCTGTTGTTTTATAACAGCCAACAGTCCAAATGTTTCTTGCTGATTTGTTACGGTTATACTTGCGATTTTGGGTGCTCTAGCATGTAGTTTTAGTGTCCAGATGTTAGCACATGTATACCAAAATAAATACAACACACCTATAGATCTTTACAACTGAAAATAAAGAGATCTAAGAGACTAATCAATGCATTTGTGTACACAGGTATTTTTGGTTAACATGACCCTGGATAAAACCCCCCCGAGGAAAACCAGTTTGGAATATGTATGTATATATAAGGAAAGCAGAAGGAATACAACAAGTACAATAAATGATGGAACCTGATACAATAGCAACTCGATCTGAGTTGATATACACGCCCAAAACCAACAAGTGCGCCCCAGAATGGTGTGCCCCACATACAAGTTGTTGAATCCACTGAATCTGCTCCAACTGCAAACTGCGAGCTCAGATCTGGAAACTCCTCCACAGTAATGAAGCTCTGCTGAATGGATTTCCTCTGCAACTGATCTCACTACAATCTGATGGCTAGAAGTCCCTCAACAACTGATGCGCCCCAATCTGGCAATGCGCCCTCCTCAGAAGTAGAACCTCTCTAGTAAATAAACCAAGCAAGTAGCTAGTAGCCTCCCTCCATGAAAGCTAGCGCCCAAGCTCAAGCATCCTCACAAAGATGACCTCATGCTCATCCTCCAAGAGCTCCTCTCACAATGAACAAATGAGTGAATGAATAATGCGCCCTCCTTCACCCTTTGCGCCCCTCTTTGACATCCAAAAGGAAACCTAGTATATGAACGGTGGAGATCATCTCATCTCCCATCTAATCGATGGTTGAGATCTCCCCATAAATATCTAAATCACAAACCCACTTTGGGTTAAGTTTCCTAAGTCAACTTTATGTCTCTAATTCACCCCTTTGTGAATTAATAGT
>ML846672.1:58538-69396 GCA_009831015.1 Picea engelmannii
TGCTTCAGACCATATAGTGCCTTCCTCAGAAGACACACGTGAGTCTCCCTGTCACTCACCTCAAACCCCTGTGGCTGCTCTATGTACACCTCCTCCTCAATAAAGCCATTCAGAAATGCGGTTTTCACATCCATCTGATGAATGCGCCAACCCATCTCTGTTGTTATGGCAATGATAGTCATGATAGAAGTGTATCTCGCAACTGGTGCGAAAGTCTCGTTATACTCGACTCCCTCAATCTGAGAGAAGCCTCGTGCCACAAAACGAGCCTTGTGTTTCTCCACGCTACAATCTGCAGCAATCTTAGTCTTGTACAACCACTTGGAAGTTACAACTGACTTCCCCACTGGCCTCCGAACCACATCCCAGACATCATTGCGCACAATGGAGTCATACTCCTCGACCATGGCCTCTCTCCAGACCTGATGGTCCACTGCCTGCGCAAAAGTCTGTGGCTCAGTATCCCTGATACTCGTCACTAGTGCCAAATATGCTCCCAATCTGACTGGTGGCCTGCTCTCTCTGAGGAATTGAATGGTTGTTTAAGGCATTATCTAAATGAAGTGTTGATTATTACATTGAATGCCATGTTCCTTTAGCATTTATTGAAGAAGTGATATTGTACATCATTGCTATTATATAAACATTGACTTCGTCAATATTTATTGTTCAATTGCTTATATATCAGATAGTCATTGATTATATAAAGTACTAGCCAAGCGGGTAAGCTTGCATATATATATATATATATATATATATATATATATATATATATATATCTTTTGTTGCTTTGTCTCGGGCAGGTACATCTCTCTTTTTGGTTATACTTCTCTTTATTGGCTGGTTAGCCAGACTATCTACTCGGTGGTGACTTGTGACGGGGAATTTATCTTTTAGCCTTCAATCCTTTGCCTCCTCAAAACCCTAGGTCACCGGGGACGTCTCCCCTGGGATTTACCTACCTAAACAGAAAAAACCTTCCTATCGAGGTGACACTGGGTGGGATTGGTTCAGTTACGCCAGTTTGTCTCTTTACATCTGTCTTTTATCCTAACTACAAAATGCGCAATAACATTTTGGCGCCATTGTCAGGGAACACCGAGTCAATTCTCCTCAGAACGACACTTTTCAATAAGCTTTGCCTCAGAAGCCTTATCTTACAAGCTTACCTGGCAACTCCACTTAGGGTGTTTTCCCTTATCCTTTGATAGTTTCAGGCAAATTATTTGGCGACTCCACTAACCTTTTGTAGGGTGCCACCTTACCCTCAATTTTGTGATATTTCCAAGTTATGGGATCATGGCACACTGGGAACAAATGTATCCGACTATTGATTTCAAAAGTTTTCAAGGATACCCAAATTACTTTGATACAAAATGGCTAAACAACTCTCCAAGATTTTGGGGCCTCCCAACTCCTCACATCATAAATTTTTTGGACTATATGAGCGAGACAGAATTGGGAGGAGAGGATGCTCTTATAAAATTATTCATACTCACTTTGCCATCCTTCTTGCAAGATTGGTTCAAGGGTTGTTGCGAAGATAGGGGTATATCATCTTTCATACACCTCATTAGTAGATTTATTGACTTTACCAAACCACGTTGCCAAACGTATGAAGATGCCCTTCAGAATCTCACAATAGCCTTGGAAGACGGAGGATTCACTACTGAGATTGTATCAGATCTCAGAAATGCATATCATGTTCAACATCAAGAACCCTCTGATGTGAAAGAAGAGATCCATGAAGAACAGTGTCAACCCTTCAAAGAGGAGCAAGATTTCTCCCATGATTCAATAGAATGCAGTGAAGATATAACTAGAGAAGTGAATTGTGAGGATGAAGCACCAGTAACCGCTCCTCAGTCTGATGAAGCTCTCCAAGATTCTATCCCTCCTGCACAAGATGAAGAGAGTAAGGTAAGTCATTTTCCTTTTCAGTTTTTTGATGATACCTTGTTCTATGATTCAGAGAGGAAGAAGAAATGGAACCCTTGGACAAGCTTGATCCTCTATATGTCAAGACTAAAGATGTAGAGGCAGATCTTCCACTTGGTGAAGTTATCCAAATACTTGAAGCTCCTGCACAGGAAGGATTAAACAAGGTGATTTATTTCCCCTTCCAGTTTTTTAATGATTCTTTATCTCATGATGAAGAGAGTAAAGAAGTGTTGGATGTTCTAACCCCTTCATGTTTTGATAAAAATGAGGACTTTGTTGATAACATTGATGAATTCATACATGTCGGGAAGCGTAAATGGGATGTGATTGGATTTGATGGGGACCCCATTTACGACATTGAGAATCATCTCAAAAAGTTGCCCTTACAACTATCACATGAAGTTACTGATGATTCTGACATTTGGCAACACAAACCTTACTTTATTCAGACACCCAAGGATGACTTGATGCTATGCTCTCCTAATAATTTTCGGTCATACCTTGAGGACTTTGTTGACTATCCATCTGAGCACTTAGATTTATCCTATGAAGAAAGTTATCAACCTTCGTTCTGCTCAGATCTTGATGAAAGTAAGGAGGTTATTTCCATGAAACAGGATGCTTGTGATAAGGTTTTCCACCTCCCTTTGATCACTTTACCTTGCTATGTCACTGAAGGTATGGTTTGGAAACATGTCCCTTATCCCAAATCTCCTGTAAGACAAAACCTCATTATGGATTTTAGGGAAAAGTTGAGTACTTCAAGAAGAAGCTTTTGGTCACAGTTTTCCAGCTTCCCCTTAAGGAATTGTCAGTCATCCTTTTAGCTCTTGCTAATCCCTTCTCAGGCCTTAAGTTGTGAAGACGTCCAAGGTAGCCAACATTCAGATTTCTCGAGTCAATCTCTTGAACCTTTGACTTTTCACGATCCATTTCTGAGATGGATTGAGCACTCTCCTGAGAGTATGTCTTGGCATCACTTTTTCCCTCCCACCCGCCTCCATGAGCTAGACCTCACAGTTTCAATTGATCTGATACATTTTCTAACTCATGTTGTTGTTGTGCTTAACTTATCACTATTTTGGCTTATGATGAAGCACAAAGGCAGGTATTGTGGGACGTTGCTGGATGAGTTTTACTGATCATTTGACCACATCAAACATCCAACCAACAGGTAAGTACAGGTAAGTAGGCATTTTGCATTTCTTGTATCATACCGTCTGCATTTGCATGCTAGAGTAGTTTGCTTTTATATTCACACTTATATATATATATATATATATGTTGAGGTTCTCATGCGCTCTACGGTGAGCACATGTCCCCGAGTTGGAGCCAAATGTTATCCCCCACTTTTAAGGATAACTAGGAGATCATGTCTCGAGGCCCACGGGTCCTAGACATGGAGTAACGAGAGCCGGATCGATTTTAGCATGGCCCTGGAGGGCCCATATTTTCTCCCTTTCAGCGCCTCTACCTTGCCAGCAGCAGCAACATCCATCACCATCGGCTTGGTCTTGTGTCAAAGATGGTTCTTGCTCCATGAGGTAATGAGTCCAGGTATCCTGGTATGTGTCACTCTGATCATCAAAACCTTTGAATATGCACATTTAATTCCTTTTGTTTCTAACAAATGCTTGGATCTTATACTTGCTCACTTGACCATGTTTGGGGGAAATGACAGGATGTCCTAGTAAGCCTGTGTCTGTAGGTTTTGGTTTGCCACTGGAGGGATTTCTAAAAAGCCATCGTCTGCTCTCGTCATAGCACCACCTTTTCATCTTGCTTCCCGCTCATCTATCCCATACACTTGTCCGAGCACTGGGTTGACCTATCATTTGAGGATTGCACCTTACCTCGTGGGAAAAAGGAGCTAAAGGCTCAGAAGGTAAAAGCAAGTTGGCAAAAGATAAAAGCCTAAGAATAGAACCTCGAGATGATTTGCCAAGGGATCCCCGAGAAAGTAGTAAAAGGCTTCTCAGCAAGAAACAAGAGGGACCCATAAAAAATAAAAAATAAACAAGACCTAGTCAGAGGATAGGGAGTCTCATCATGAGCCAGCCTATTAGGTCCATGGGTATCTAGCAGTATGACACTACTAGCAGTTGGTTACCACGCCAGGGTAGTGACTCTTGGTTGCATGTCCAAGAGAAAGGGGGTCTCATCACGAGCCAACCTTCTCATTTCTGTGAAATTACTTGTGGGTAACATTGCCACCACTGGTCACCGCGCCAGGGCAGTGTCCCCTGATTAGCTTCTTGAAGAAAAAGCAATAAGAACAAAAGAATAAAAGGCATATATGGGCTTGGAAAAAATTGCATCCAGGACAGGTGCAACTCGCCTTCTACAAAGGCACCCACAGGTAAAACTTTGCACTCCCTTGTTGTCACTACACCCATTGTCAGGACATCCATTATCCACATCACCCCACTTACATGGCTTGGATGAAGTCTTTTCCGGGAACTTTCCTTTTGCAGTGAACACTAGCCCAATAGGACGCCCCGTCATTTTCTCCAAACTTGTATTGCAGGCTTGTATAATGTCTTTGAGCTTTTAACTGGGTAATAGGGGTTTTATGCACATGTTTAATAATATTGATGATGAGATGTGATTGACATTGCTATGATCCCTGTGACTTATGAGCCCATGGAGGGTGTAGTTGTTGATGTGAAGGATCATGCCCGATGGATAGGTACACATGGGGAGATGATCAGTTTGGACCTCCATGGGGCTAAAGAGCCCACCAGATGGATGTTGAGACCCCAGCCGGGGCAGAGACAGGACAGAGGGGTTTGCACAGGAGAGAAGGAGGACGTCTTGTAGAGGCACCCCAACAGAGCTTGACCTAGGGGGGTTGTGCCCTTTTCAGTGAAACGTTGGCCTTGAAAGGCCTAGGACGTCACCCTTCATGACCATGACGTCACCTAGCAGCATGGACGTTTTGGGGGATAACTGGGGCATTTTTTGGCAGGTTGGAGAAGCCCTTTGAAAGATTTGACAGAAATGCAAGAACTTGTGAAGGCCATGGAAGCTAACCATGCAGCCCATTTGAATGCCCTTCAAACTAGGTTGATTGCTATGGAGAGATTTCAAGGAAATAGATTTCAACCTAGACAGAATAATGAAAGATGGCAAAAGAAAGGTCCACCCCAAGATCAAAGACCACCAAATCAGTTGGAAGCAACTAATATGGTTCAACAAGAGACTCTTCCTTTTTGTAGGGCTTGTAAGGAATTTCATGAGGAATCTACTTGCCCCCTTTTTAATCAAGTTAATGAGCAAGGGTTTCATGGATCAAATAGTTGTATTGGATTTTTAGGACGTTCGGATTTTATAAATAATACATACACTGTCACAAAAGATCAATGGAATCAAAATAAGGAATTAAGTAAAAAGAAAGAGGACTTAAAGATGGATAATGTGACTAGATTGTATGGTGACAAGCCTTCTCCAGAACAAATTTTAGAGATGGCAAGACATAAAGGGCTAACCTATCAGAGAAAAGGGAGTGATGATAATTCACAACAAAACACTCCAAAAGCAGTGACTCCAACTGAAGATCTAAATCTTGACTTGGGAAATTGGATATCAAATGCTAAGGTCGCGGTTCCAATATCCGATCTCATAAAGATACCTTCACAAAAGGATAAGTTGTTGAAAACAATTGAAGGTCCTAATGAGAGAAATCTTGGCAATTACAAATCTCAAGAGCATCATGAGGATGCCCCTATTATTTTAAATAGTAAAAATTGGATAAAGGAAGATCACCGACCTTTCTTTGTGTCTTTAATGATTAATGGCCTTCATTTACACAATTGTATGTATGATTTAGGGACTTCTTCAAATATCATCACCAAGAATGTTATGAATCTCTTGAATTTGAACATCACAAGGCCTTATCACAATATATGTGGCATGGATTCCAGGGAAATTGAAACACATGGGATAATCTTGAATCTACCAGCCAAATTAGCAGTTTATCCTAACATCACTTTCCCCATGGACATATTTGTCATTGATGTTTCTGATGTATGGGGTATGCTCTTATCTAGAAAGTGGGGTGCTACTTTGGGAGGCTCTTTGCAGATGGATTTATCGTATGCTACTATTCCTTCTTCCGAAAATTCTTGTGTCAAGTTGCATAGGGAGAAGGAAAGGAAATATCCTGTTGAGGATCCTAAAGAACCCATGAACGAATTTCTGTATCATATGCGTGACATTGGAAATTATGAGATACAGTCTAATTTTCTAGCTCCTGTCAGAGAGAAATTTAAAGATGAACTCCCAAATGTTTGTAATGTTTGGGATACCATGGATTCTTTTGATGGTCTTTTTCTTGAAGAAGATCCAAGTGGAACAAGGTTTGATGAGTCAACTTCGGAATCAGGAACAGAGTTGGTTTTGATAGTTGGGTCAGTATCAGTTTGCCAATACATCAAGGAGACTCCATAGCCCAAGATTGGTTTCCATCGGACACTCTATTTCCTTTCACACCATTTCTCTAAATTATATTTTGGTTACCAACTTGCTTGTTATTTCTTAGATCTAGATCTGGTTTTAAATATTCATTTATCTAAGTTAGCAAGCAAGAAAGAAAGTTAGATCTAGATTTCATTTTTTGTTTCATCATTTTAAACTAGATCTATCTCAAGAAACTTTACTTTAGCAATCTTTTCACTTCTAAATTTTTAAAGGCTAAAAGTAATTTTATTTCAAAGTACTTTCAATTTCATATTTGGCAACTTTAGTGCCTTCATATTGCTGTTTTAAAACAACAAACAAAGACCCTAAGGAGACAAGTTTTTTAGCTTGCTCTTCTTAGTTCATTTTGCTCATTTTACACTAGTTTTACTTAGTCATTTTTGGGTTTTCATACTAATAACCAAAGACACTTTCAAAGTGTTTTTGTCCATCTTTTTGTTTGTTTGTTGTTTTGTGCAGGTTTGCGAACAGGTAGAAGGATACTCTGCCGAAATTTGGCGGATTTGGAGCATCAGGGGCCCTCGGGAGCACCCCTTTCTTCAATAAACATTTGTAAAACTTTGTAAACACTTGTGACCCCCGAATGAATGGTCAGAAGTCATTCCAAAAAATATATTTGTAATCTCATTTATAAAATTAGTGGGGCTACAAGCTCCCACTCTTCATCCCCACTAGGGGGAATAGTGTTTTGGTGATTGTCTCATTTTTTATAATTTTAGCTTAGATTCATTTTTCACAACTAAGGATAAGCTAAAATTAATCTCTTAATTCATACTTTAATTGCTAGACTAGATTTCCTTTTATGCAACTTTACTTCCTGCAATTTCAAGTTGGAAAATAAACCATCTCCTCATATCCTCGCAAGACGCTGGTCAGTGAAAACTTAGTAATTAGAAAAACATTTCATTTTCAGTATTTTGCTTTATTGTTTAAAATAAACATTTCCCTTCGGATCCCAGTGTTGTTCCTGACCCTTCCAGTTGCGAGTTGCCTCGATCTTCTGGGAGTAAGTTTCATACACGTTGGGATGGTCAGTGTGGAGTAGAAATAATAGGACAAACTCACTAGAGGACTATTGCTTCGCTTAAAGAACCGCCTAGGGGGAGTTCTAGGGGGAGTGTGCGAAGTTTCACTGAATACATTTCATGCTTATATTGTTAATGTTTGTGACTTGTCATTGTTTCTCATATATTTAAATTTTTATTTTTGCAAGATTTATGACATGGTCCCCTATGTTGGGGACCTCGATGTTTCCTGAAATTTGGGGAGTGTCTCCACACGTCCCCTGGATACGTTTCCCCGTTCCTGCATTCCCCTGTCCTGGAAATTTGGTGTGACATTGCTATATACCCTTTAGGTGTCAATACTGGCATATTGGTTTTGGGTAACTGTTGCCATATAGAGTGTATGGAAGTCAGGAACATTGCTTGTTTATTTCTCAAAATCTACATTTATATTAAACCGATTGTCATTACAGAACTTCAACAAGGCAAAAATTTATCCTTTTGGTTCCTTGTGGATTCAACCATTTGCAGAAGCGATGCATATGTATTCTGTTGAAAAGATTCAGTGGATCATGATTATGTACCGTGAAAATTTTCTTTTGATAGTCCTTGTTTTTTCTAGAAGGAATTTCAGAAATCCTAAACTTCACGCTTTTGTCAAATTAAGAGAGAAAAGTGTTTTTGGAGTAAACAGACTCTTAAATTGAATCAGAACTGCTATAAAATCTGCTGAGTGTAAGCAAGAAGTTCTCGACACATCAATCACACATTAAAGAATTGAGCAATATTTTCAACTCTGCTGATCAAGATAGCGTGCTGAACTTTTGAAGGGAAAAAACTTCTGTTGCAGTTTGACTTTGATCCACAAAAAATATCCAAATGGAAAAACATTACTGTCAAACAAGAGGCAATCGTAACCAATACTTACCTTACCTTACCTTGTACATCCTAGCGACAATGTAGTTGAAGTTGGTTTCAGGAGATGAAGCATTTCATTCGAGATAGATCTCAACTATCCATATGGAAAGGAGGTCTTTAGGTTCTTGGCTTGTTATTTTCACAATCTTTTGGCTGCCTTCTCAATGTGGTATCCCATTCTTGTCAGCTCATTGTCTTCCACCTTGTGCTCTTCAAACCCTGTGCTTTCCACTTTGGATGCAGCCCCCATTTCTTTCAATTTTCTTCCCATATAGTTACTCTTCTATATTCCAAGTGGTTCACTCAAGTGCTAAGATAGTATTTCTAGTACAAAGATGAAGACCATCGGAGAATTTTTGTTAGCATATATAGAATGTGATCTCAGGTCATAAAGGTTTCAAATATGGTTTTTAATATTGCAATAGGTGTGTACACACATTAATGTACACTTCTACGAGGATGGTGATTATGTGGTACCTCTTCTTGTATTTGATATCTGAGAAACATATACTTTATGGCTGTTCGAGAAGTACAATTTGCATCTGATGATGTTAACACTGAGCAACAAAGGTTCTGCAGAAACCAGCTTACTACTAGGAATAATGTTTCAGTACCTGGTGTCATTTGACACACATTATTGTCATGCCTCATGCTATATTTATCTAATAGCTTTGCTTTGGAAGTCAGTTAGCCAGTAGCAAAAGTGTTGAATCCTCTGATATCAGAGTCTGTGGTTGTATTAAATTATTAATTATACCTGTTTGGATTCTGTAACAGTCTTGTAGCAAACTACAGTAAGCAAGATAAGAAATAGCCTCTGTGCACAACTATCTTTTGTTTTTACCATCTATATTCACTATTAAGCTTTTGTATATGATTATTTTATTGATGTTAAGAAGAGTTCTGTAAAATGAAATGATTTTGTCTTCCCCTCAAGAATGTGTGTATCTTGAATGTCCATTTCAGATAATTTATCTTTTGTTGTACTTGAAATGCAGTTAAATGCACAACTCTCAAGCATGATGAGGAGCCCTCCCCCATTTGTAACATCTTGTACATCTATTGGTAGGGCAATTGCTTTCCTTCTTGAACAAAAATATAAAATGATTGTGGTTGTCAAATCAGAGTCTAATTACGATGGTGCCTTCGGTTACTCAATGGGAAGAACAGTTGGCTTCTTGACTTCTCAGCATTTATTTAGCTTGGTATGTCCAGCTTCACATATCAACAGATAGCAGGCAGAACATGGGAAAGAAGAATAAAATCAAAGAGAAATACAGTCCAAGTAAATTTCATGTGTCTTCTCATATGGCAATAAGTCTTGTGCAGTTCAGGACATATTGCTGATGCAGCTCCTCGGATATTTTAGTTCTCTATGTGGTATATATATGATTTAAGAAATCAAAGGGAGTGTACACATTTTATTTCCTATTGATTGTGCTCTTGTATTATAACCATGAACAGCTATAAAGATACCTCACAAATGGAAACTTCTGACTACTATGGTTCAAATCTCCTAAAATTGTTGACACTCTTGTACCTTTTTTTACCACTCTTGGCCACTTGTGGAAACTCATGAGATTATTTCTCATTGTATGAAGCTTAAATGTATTTGAATCTATGTAACATGTTACAGAGGAACAACAAGCAAAGAGTATGCCACTTTGTCCACTCAAGTAGACCATTGTTACATAGAGAAAAGATGAAGTATCAAACTTGGGTCTTGCTGCAGTAGTAAGCACTTCAATACAATATATAACTCGCCAACATTGTATAAACAATGACTATAATTTGTTCATTATCCTATATATTTTCCTACAAATTATTTTGTTATTGCCTCTCTCATACTAACTGGTATCAGAGCTTAGGTCTCTCTACCTGCAAATTTTTCACCAATTTACAATTGTTTTCTTCTTATCCGATGTCCTACTCCCTTCGACCAACTTTCAAAGAGCAAATCAAACACAACACATGTTGTCGTCCTAATACACACTTGCAAATGTGAGCAAAGTCCAACTCACTTAGTGTGTCCTTGGAGGCACAATGCCTAGGTTCACAGTCCACACTGTCACCTTGACTGGAAGCTCTTCCTTCTAGGCTTACTCCTAGGGAAGCCAAGGGGGGTAGACCCTAGTTACTAGATTTGATTTAACATTTATGTTCTAGGAGTTGGTTTTAATTTGTTAAAAGGCTTTGGGAAAAGACTAGCATAAGATGCTAAGGCAGCAAATGCAAAGTGCAATTTTATCTAAATGACAAGCAACCCTTTACCTAAGTCAACTATGAGTAGTGCCTAAGGTTGGGCAAGGGTCAACTAAGTTTGAGGGTGGTTCAATTGCAAAAATATTACAAGTAAAATAAGTTGAAACTACCTGTTATCCCTGATATCTAGGGATAACTAGGAGATCATGTCTCGAGGCCCACATGGTCCTAGACATGGAGTACGAGAGCAGATTGACTTGAGCACGGCCCTTGAGGGCCCATCTTTTCTTCTTCTCAGCCATACTTGTCCTGCC
>ML846673.1:0-35430 GCA_009831015.1 Picea engelmannii
CAAATGCCTAACATACATCTACAACATACATAAAGAACACACACAAACATCCATTCAACACAGAAATGCAGGAAAAACTGCTCTGTTTATATTAAATGGAAAATGCCTATATTTTACAATGGTGTTCCTAAGCTCTCTCTGGCTCTCTCCTACAACCATTACAACTTAACTCACTCTCCTCTCTCAAAATGAGATATGAAAATATCTTTTACCTGAGGGGCTCATCGAGCGCTTCCCTCCAGGTCTACCTACTCTATTCAATTACAATAAATGGCTATCTAGTCCAGCATCTAGATCTAGATCTCAGCCAACCTAGCATTAAATCCAATCTTATCTACAGCCTGCACAAAGGCACGGCTTCCATGGCTCACCAACCTAAGCATTTAATTACATTTATTTCAAATTTAAATGAGGACTACGCCTCTCTTTTAGCGTGCGATTTGAATTCGATGGCGTGGCTGGCTGGCTGGCTGGCTGACATGGAGAGATGCTCTTGCATCAAAATCCTCAGCTGCAAAGTCATGATCTCCTGCTCATGCACTTCCCCTCGAAGCGGTTGTAATCCTCCTAGATCCCAAACAAATATCTGGAGCTTCCCATCTGCTCCAACTTGCTGCTGCTGCTGCTTCTGCACTGCTGCTGCTGCTGCTCCTCTTCTGCTCAGCCTCTCCTTGCTGGCAGTCTCTACTGACCCCAACATCAGCCTTCTGATCTCTTCTATTACTTCGTCCAGCTACTCCAGTGGCTGGCCCTGTTCTTGCAGTCTCCTCAGCTGCAAAAGTTTTCTGCAATTGGGCAGATCGCTATGATCTCCCATGCCATCCTCTTCATCTTCATCTGTGGCCTAAAGTTGCCACTCTGCTGCAAAATTTAGCTCTGTATTCTCCCTTTGACTGACTTGCTATTCAGTCACCTTCCCTGACAGCTCAACTTCTGTCAATTCTCTTGCTGGCTCTGGATTGTTCAGCCAATCCTCCAACATCTCTAGCTCCATCTCCCATGGAGTGATAAATCTTCCTGCTGGCTCTTCGGCTTCCTTCGCTGCTAGCTTCAGTGCTACAACTTCTTGCTTTTTAGCTCCTTGGCCGAAATTATTGAGCCATTCCTTAGAATGCCCACTCTCTTTTCCTTCTTGGGCAGCTTCCAAAACCTGCTCCAATTCCTCCTTGACAGTCGTCATCGGCTGTGACCGTTCTGCTACTACACCATCTGCAACACAAATTTTTGCCTCCTCCTGGGCACATGGTAGGAATACTTCAAATCCCCCAATCATCAGAATATTTCTCATATCTTCCTCCTCTTCTGCCAGCTGCACCCGCTGATCCAAATCTATATTTGAGCTCACCTACTTTGTCAGCTCCCCTGGCTGATTCCAACTCACTTCTGAGTTTATGAGACCCACGGATAGTCTCATCTACCCATCCCTGCCCACATGGAAATATGGGATGCTTCTGCTGCCTTCCTGGCAGACTATGAGATCAATCGATCCCATCTTCATCAACACTCCTTGCTGAATTGAGCTCTCCTCTGAGTCCATGAGACTTTCAGACAATCTCGGATTTTCATCTCTGCCCACCTAGCAGTCTGAGATGCTTCTGTTGCCCTCCTGGAAGTCTTCGAGATTCCGCAGCGATATCCTTTCATTGCCCAGCTGGAAATGTGAAATTCCCTGGCTGTCCTCCTGACAGTCTTTGAGATCCTGCAGTGATCTCAATCTGTTGCCCTCCTGGAAAATGGGAATTTCTACTTCTTTGCCCTCCTGGTAGTGTTTGAGATCTTCAACTAGTCCCAATTCATTCTCCTCATCATCATCGAGACCTCTCCCAGTCTCCGGTTTACATACCTCAACCATCCTGTTAACAACCTTCGTTGTCTTCTGACCATAACCTCCTTGACTGGCCATTTTTCTTTTGGCTTCCTTCATGGGCCATTCATACACCCATCTCGACTCCTTATCCTGCCGTATCTTCAATTCGAGCCTCGCCATTTCTCTTTTTATATATGCGATCTATTCATCCATGTTTTCTTGGCTCCATAGCTCTCTCCTCCCAGCATACCTATGGCCTTCAGTAGCCATCTTGCTGCCTCTATTTGCCTTCCTGGCAAATCTACTGCTGTCACTCTGCATCTTGAGTGTGTCCATCTTCATCATCCTCCTACAGTCTTCCTGACTGTCTTCCAGACTGTTGCCTCCCTGCAAACAAATCCTTACAGAGTCTCCAGCGCTCTGTCTTCCTTTTGCCTCTTCTGTCTGCAATATACAAACAGAATCCCGCTCTGATACCACTTGATGCATATCAGAGTATTCTCTTCCTCTTCCTACCTCTCTTGCTTGAAATATACAAGCAAGATTAAGGCTCTGATACCACTTGACGCAGGTAGAGTCACGACCGTACCCCCGTCGCGCTCTCCCGCTCTCAGGATCGATCAAAATCCCCTTCTGAGCCGAAGCGACTCTTTAGATTCCTTGTTGGAACCCTTTGCTAAAACACGATCCATAGGTCCTTTAACTCCCTTCACGGCCTTCTGCACTTTACCATGGTTGTCCCCGACTCAGATTCGAGGTTCGAGGTTTCGTGCTTCCTGCTGTCGAGAGTCACTGTCCTCTCGATTTCCCAATCACCGGTGATCTCCTTTTCACCGATGCACACCCTTCTACCTTAGATTTTGGTCCATGTGACCTACCCGTATATGACAACAATCATACTCTTCATCGGGGTTTCGGACTTTTCGATGCCAAATTGCAAACGTCCTTTGGATCCGCGATCCTCCGATTCCTGACGCGCTTTAACTTCAGCTAGCCCTCCTGGCTCAGCCCTGGGTCCACGTGACCATTACCCTGTGACCACAACCTTACCCCTCGTCAGGGTTTCAGGGTTTACGATGCCAAAATACATACGCCTACGGGATTCCCGACTCCTAGAATCCCGACTCTCCACTGCACTAACAACTGGCTTCCACTATGGCTCTTTCCTCTGCCCTGATATGCTGACAACTGTCCCCCACTGATCGGGGTATCACGATTCACGATTTCAAAAGGCGTAAACACCACGTCCATGGGATTCGCAATATCCCGATGGACCAAACACCGATGGACGGCTTCCTTGTCGGCCCTTTCCCGATGACACCGATCTCCTCCACGCGTCCCTTCTAGATGGACGGTCTCGATTCCTCCGGGATTTCAAGACTTTCGATGTCCCAACTCCTTCGTCCTCAGTAACTCCGATTTCCCGATGATTGCTATGCCGACTCTCTTCAGATCTCTGACACTCGTCTCCCCAACAGATGACTCAGATTATTCCAGGTAATTCCCCATGGAAATTCCCGATCACATGTTCACGGAAATGACGATATCCCGATGCGCCTCAGTATCGATGGCACTTGATCTCTGCCACGTGTCTCTTCTAACGGATGGTCCAGATCCTCCCGGTGTTTCGAGACTTGGAATGTCTCGATTTCCTCTACCTCGAGACTCCCGATTTCCCGATGGCTGAGTTCCGATGGTAAACCTCGTGCAGCTCCTGTCCAATCTGACGGCTGACAGGTACTTGCTCCAGATCTGACGGCCCAGATCCTTTATCCTTGTGCGCTTGCTCCAGAGGCTAAACTCCGCGCAACTCCTCCCGATCCAAGGACTTACGGGATTTCAGAGTGAGATCCGACGGTCCACAACCTCCTCCTTCTGTGCACTTCTCTGGACGTGGAATCTTCGACGGTCCAGGTTTCTTTATCCTACCGATCCGACGACTGTCGCCGCTCCTCTTGAGCTTGTGTGCTTTCTGCCTATGCTTGGAAGAATTTAAAAATCCCAAAGCCCAAAGGCCTCAAACTTTGCTTCGTCTTCGCGAACTCCCCGATGTGAGTTCTCGACTGTGCGCGTAAAAACGTTGTCCCTCCTGATCTTGGAAACTTCGAACTCTCCAAAGAGTTCTTCCGCCTCTGCACTCCTTGCAGTCCAATTGTGTGCGTGAAAGGCACTGTTCGTCTTGAGTTTCTCAACCACTCAGACCCCTAAGGGATTTTATCTTTATTCTCCCACAGATGGAGAATATGGATGCCCTCCTGGCTATCCTTCTGCCTCAAGCAACTCCTTGCTGAGCCTTCTAGGTATTCAGTAACCCAGTGAAGATCCCTCACTGGATTCTTCCTTTAAGTTCAAGAACTCAAAGAGTTCCCTTCTTCTTTTTCCTATCTGCACACTTCCTCGATGCCCTCCTGGCAGAGTATCTTCTCCACAGAACGTTCAACAGTTCTGTCCCTTCTTTGCACCCTTTACACCTGCTCAATGCCCACCTGGTAGAGCTCTCAGAATCCTTAGTGATTCTGGTCTTCCTTCAACTCTCAGTAGAGTTCTTCCTCAAATGCACCGCAACATATAATCTCAATGCCCACTTGGCAGAGCTCTACAAAACTCCTCAGAGATTCTGTCTTCTGAACTCACAACAAAGTTCTTCTTCTATGCACTCCTTGCACCTGCTCAATGCCCACCTGGCAGAGCCTTTACAGAATCCACAACAGAATTCTGTCTGCAACTGTGTCTCTCATACACAACCTTGCCTCCAAGGTATTCAACAACCTTGAGGTCTTCACTCCTCTGAGTTGTTAATTCCATCTCTTGTGCCTCAGCACGCCTTTGTCTGACTCCGTAGAGTTCAGAAATGCATCCTCTATGCACGGCTCTCAGAACCCACAACGTTCTGTCACACCCTCCTGGCGTGAAGCCTCAAAGACCTTCAACCCTAGAATCAAACACACTTCTGCAAATGCCTAACATACATCTACAACATACATAAAGAACACACACAGACATCCATTCAACACAGAAATGCAGGAAAAACTGCTCTGTTTATATTAAATGGCAAATGCCTGTATTTTACAATGGTGTTCCTGAGCTCTCTCTGTCTCTCTCCTACAACCATTACAAATTAACTCACTCTCCTCTCTCAAAATGAGATATGAAAATCTCTTTTACATGAGGGGCTCATCGAGCGCTTCCCTCCAGGTCTACCTACTCTATTCAATTACAATAAATGGTTGTCTAGTCCAGCATCTGGATCTATATCTCAGCCGACCTAGCATTAAAGCCAATCTTATCTACAGCCTGCACAAAGGCACAACTTCCATGGCTCACTAGCCTAAGCATTTAATTACATTTATTTCAAATTTAAATGAGGATTGCGCCTCTCTTTTAGCGTGCGATTTGAATTCGCTGGCTGGCTGGCTGGCTGACGTGGAGAGATGCTCCTTCATCATTAATACAACATATATAATTGAACTCAAGTTTGAAAGAATCTAATGCTACCTGAAGACTCGGGCCTTCTCGAATTTGGATCACAGATGGATTGGTGACCAGCAACAGAACTCGAGCTTCATATGGCAAAACGACAATTGACTGCAGACTGGGTTTGATAATGAAATCATGGGATTGCACAAAACTTCGGACTTGATTTCTAAATCAATGGATTTGAAAACATGGTTAAGTGGAGTCATTATGAGCAAATATTCTCGGGACTTGAAGTTATGAAAGGCCATGTGCATTGACAATACAGTTAGCCGAAAATTAACTCATAAATTTCTGTGTTATGCCGAGTTTTCATATGAAATGACAAGTGGTGGTTCGTAAGGACTACAGAGCACCGAAACCCCGATCAAGTGTAATGATAACACCTTACCTTACCAATTCCATCAATTTTCGGTGGTTACAATTTGATGATTGTGCCAACTGACAGCCGAAACGTGTGAAAGCACGGGCTTTTCTTTTTCCACGTAGAAACCTTTTCGGTGGTTAACTGGACTTTTGTTTTTCCCTTTTAACTACCGAGAACGAAGGCTTTCGGTGGTTAATGAACACTTTTCAGGCCCACCTAAACCACTGAAACCTGAGATTCTCTCTTTTGCTTGACAAAACCAAATCAAATGTTTTTTCCAAGTTTATTTACAGAAAATAGACTCTCTAACACACCTAAAGAAATTTAGAAATAAATTTTTGGACCACACTCTATCACGTAAAAAGAAAAATCTCAATCAATTTATTTGAGGAGATAACACAATGATCATAACTGTCTCTCAAAATCCTAAACTATAATCATTGCTCGTTTATAATATAGTTGGAGGTTCACCAAATTCTTGAGTCTACAACATGCTCAGTCTAACAAAATTCTAATGTATATTATTGGAAAATAAAATTTTTGATAACTTTTAAAACATAACGGCATGCATATTTAAAAGACACCGCACCGGTGTGTCTATAACACTCCAATGCACCGACATGTTGCATTAATAACTACATCGTGGCATGATTAAATAAAACAAATACGCACCATCGTAGGATTGTTTCAAAAAATATAATCCGGTGCACTTTGTGGTATATTGATGCATCGATCAACACACGTGCTCTAAACGAGCGCACTGTGATAGGGTTATTTTAAAAAGCATATAATCCGGTGCGCTTATTAAAACCCAAGGCACCGATGTTGCTAATAATAGAGCACGTTGTGACATGGTTAAATAAAAACATTTACGCACCATTGTAGGATTATTTCAAAAAATATACGTTAGTGCGCTCTGTAGTATACTGACACACCAATGCGCATTGATGCTCCAAAGGGAGCACCGTGTTAGGGTTATTTAAAAATAATAATAAATGGTGCCCTAAGTAACACCTGACACATCGGTGCGTAGGATAATTGACCGTATCGTGATAGGGTTAAATAAAAAAATTACGCACAATTGTAGGATTTTCTTCAAAACATATATACGTCCATGTGATCCATAGTAACCTAACACACTGGTGCACACCTGTGCTCTGAAAAGGAACATCGTGTTTGGGTTATTTGTAAAAAATATTAGCCAGTGTGCTGCATAAATATTTTAGCACCGACGCATTTAGTCATCGAGCACACCAGAACATGGTTTACTAAATTTTTTTTTCTAGCCGTAAAATTCATTTTTACCATTTTCAATGCTGTAGAGCTCAAAAGCATCGGTGCATTGTTTTACTCTCTGAAGCGCCCTGTCGTCAGTACTTACCTTGCTTGCCTTCCTTCCATTTTTTTCTTTGTGTGTGGCTTTCGAATTTTTCCAAACAATGGGCAAATTTGGTTTTTTTGACTACGTGTCAATCATGCCTCCCCAACGACAAAATGTCCAGGTAATATCTTTATTTCTTTATAACTTAAGTTTTAGGTGGATTAAAATTTAAAATTGAGTTAATTTTTCATTGTTTTAATTTTTTTTTTCTGCGCGGTGCGTTCGAGACATTCGGCTTGCATCGTGGTTGGTACACCCTATAAATTTATAGGGCGCATCGCAACATAATGTTAAATTTCTCGGCGGTGCAAAGGTAAACAGGAACGCACTAGCGCATCTGTTTATCAATGCATCACGTAAAATTATATAGCTATTTGGTAGTGCGTCTCAGTACCTCTAACGCACTGGTCTGTTACAGTACATGACGCAACGTGAATCAAATATATTATTTTACGTGGTGCATTAGTAAGCATGCACATTAATGCATTCATGTTTACAAACACACCACCATAAAAAAATGGCATTTTGTTGCAGTGCGCCTTGTAAATTCTCTGTGTACACTGTGAGAAGTGCGAACGAATGACTTGAATGCACCGTCCAAAACAATTAGATACAAAATTGCAAAGTTCCATACTCGTCAATTTTAAAAAATGGGCATGGCAGTGCATCTTCGTTAGTTAAACACACTGGTGCATAAAAGGAATGTATACACACCACCTTAAATAATTTTAATTTTTTTTTTAATGGTGCGTTAGGATTTTAATTTGTTTTCATTTTAAGTGGTGCGTAGGGTAATCGTAATGCATCGGTGAGGCAGTGCATTAATTTTAAAAAAATAGTGGGGAGGTGTGTCTTCGTTACTTAAACACACTGGGGCATATAAGGAACATATACACACCGCCTTAACTATTTAAAAAAAAAATGTTTTATAGTGCGTTAGGATTTTAATTTGTTTTTATTTTAAGAGGTGTGTAGGATAATTGTAACGCACCGGCACATGGGTTTACCTGACCGCACTGGTGCGGTAGGGTTATACAACACACCGCATAACATAATATAACAAATTTTATACTGTGCGTTAGTTTACAATGGCACACCGTGGGCGGTGCTCACAAGTTATGTACGCACCGCGGACGATGCTTAAGTGTTTTTTAGGTGCACATGTTATGAAATTTACTTATTTTTTGAAGGAAATTATTTTTTCGTATTTATAAATAAATTTATCATTTAGTATATTTTTTTTTGTGTTTTATGTATTAGTGAGGCTGATTTATTTCATATGTTAATCGTGCGGAGACATGAGCGGAGAGAGCAGGGATAACAGCAGGAGCAGAGGGTGGACCTTTACAATGTTGTATGGGAATGGGAGGGGAGGGAGAGGGATTTGTACCCTCACCCTATTATTGCATCGACTCATGTTCTCTTGAGGAATGTAGGCCTCCTTAAGTACTGTGGGGAGGATACATCCTTGAAGGGGCACTCTGGGTTGTTGGTGCATCTGATCCGTCGATGGGATGTCAATCGACAAGCTTTCCGTGTGGGTTCGGATCAGTGGTACCATCCGAAGAATCACCAAGAATATCACCAAGAATATCGAATATCATTTGATAACGCTAGAGAGAGACCAAGACTAAGATATGAATCTGCAATTGCATCTCTCCACAAGACTTGTGGTCTAACTGGGTATCCAAATGAGCTAAAACATCCTCTATTTATATTAAATTGTCTAGTGACTTTTCTGGCTGGGTCGACCTAAATTTCTGGTAATTATATTTTCTATTTATCTTTTTCCTATGGAGCCTACTTGTATTTCTGGAAGATATTATTCTAATATTATTTGTTCTTCTAGGTCGACTTGTCTTCTAGGGTTCTCACACATCTTTTTAATGGTTCACTTGCTTCCAAAATATTCTATTCTAAGTCATAGGTTACACGTGGAGGTTAGTACCTCCCGCGGCTACCAAAACATCAACACTCCCTCTTAGCTAGGGAGGTATTAACTAAGATGTTCTTCATGTAGTGGTCTCAAACACATCCATCCATCTCACATGGCATGGGAAAGACTCACATGGTCTTGTAGACCAGTCTATATATAGCATCACCATAGCCACATATACTATCATACGATTAAACAAATCAATTATCACCATGATAGCCACACATTATCCATCTAGCTGGAAAACACCTCCAACACTACTGGTTGTCCCTCTAGCTAGCAACCTCCGATGCTACTAATTGACACTATAACTGGGAATCATTTTTGACACTACAGGTCAACATCTAGTTCATACAGAACTAGTAACTCATCAATTCACACATAATATGAATAAAATTTTCAACACTCCCTCTTAACGAGGAAGGTATTCTTCTTGGCATGATCATCATCACTTCTTATGCACTTTCACACAACTCAACCATTGTCTTGTTGAATTTCACAAATCCATACATCATAAGAAGTTCTGCACTTTCACTGGAGTCATGTACCAACATTTGTTGGAGTAGGATACCAACCTGCGCTGGGGTAATATATCAACCTACGTTGGTGTACCAACTTGCACTGGGGTAGCATACCAGCTTGCATTGGAGTACCAACTTGCGTTGGGGTAGCATACCAACCTGCGTTGGAGTACCAACCTACACTGGGGTAGCATACCAGCCTACGTTGGAGTAACAACCTACACTGAGGTAGCATACCAACTTGTGTTGGAGTACCAACCTGCGCTGGGGTAGCATACCATCCTATGTTGGAGTACCAACTTGTGTTGGGGTAGCATACCGACCTGCATTGGAGTACCAAACTACGCTAGGGTAGCATACTAATTTGTGCTGGGTTAGCATACTAACTTGAATTGGAATACCAACCTGCACTGGGGTAACATACCATCCTGTGTTGGATTACCAACATCTGTTGGGGTAGATCTCACTATTAAGGATTTCATCACTTCCCTCTACTGGGGAACATATCACTTCCCGCTACTGGGGAACACATCACTTCTCACGATTAGAGAAATTTTTTTGGACCACTCCAAGCTTGTCCCTGACAGAAGCTTGGTCAATCATATCTACTACCTATTCGTTGGTAGCAATATACTGGAGAAAGTGTCTCGTCATAGTCTTATCCCTCTTGCTGGGAGAATCCTTTGGACACAAATCATGCTTTGTACATCTCTAAGCTATTTATATGCAACATGATTGATCTTGTAGGTCAAATTGGTAGTCACCATTGACTTCCCTTCTGGTCTCGGAACCAAGGAAAAGATATATATCCCAGTCAATCTGAGTAGCTTCCTCCTCAGTCACTGTAGAAAATTCTACTATAGCAAGGGAATCTTCACATAAGATTTCATATCTCCTTGAAGCCTCTAAAGCTTCGATCTAGCCTTCTCAACCCATGGCATCTGTCTGTCAGTTCCATAAGACGTCTCTCTCTTTCATCTGAATATAAAAGTCTTGGAGTCACCATTCTCCCTTTGAATCTTGGCTCCCTCTGAGTCTGTATAATCTTTGGAGCCATCTTCTCCTCAAGATATGTCTCATCAATGTTGCATCCTGCAAAGTTTCATGGGACCATGCTAGTCTCTTCTTGGTTACTGCAACGATTCTAGGTAGGCCCCTTTGGCTCTACTAACTCTTCTTGATGTTCTGAAGAGTGATTAACTATACTAGAGGGATTTGTTCGGTCATATTTGGAGCCTTCTGCTCTTTACAATCAATCTCCATATGAGATATTATGTATCTCACAAAATTACCCTTCTTCATCTTCTTCTTCTCTGGTACATGGATGTATACAATCGTGTATACAACTTCTTATCTGGATAGTCTGCTCCATGTCTCAAGCTAGAGACCATCTAATATGTTTTCACCTGCAACCGTCATTATAGATTCCCTTAGATTTATCACCTGTGACCTTCCTAGAACAAGGGAAACAAAGGGAAAAATAGTAGACATGAATAATACTCTTATAATAATAAAAACAAGAATGAGAACAATAATCACAATAGCTCCTTCTCAAAGCTATTGCTTGTGACCTGTCTGGAACAAGAGCCAAAATAAAAATATAATAATAAGAAATAGGAAAAACACTCATATAGTGTTGTGATCAATCATTCCTCCATGAAATTTATAAAATAACCTGCCCGAGACAAGAGCAACAAGAGAAAAAAGTATAATAGCATTTTCATAAGAACATATCTATGTCAACAAGAATAAAAGACAATATCATGGTAATCATCATATTATTACCAATGTGACCTTCCTCGAAGCAAAACATGAAGTATCTCCTAAAGGATATGTTAGTTCATCTTGCAAGAATAATAGTACTCACATGTTTCCAAGTATTCATTGTATCTAGCAGTAATGGAACCTTTCAAGGATTGCTGTCACAACTAGTAATGTAACAATTATAAAACTTGATATGTGAAAATTGAAAACTTATTAATTTAATAGATCAAACCCAGAACCTGGAGTCTTATCTTCAATAACGAGTGTTGTTTATTTTCTTCCAAGTCTCCTTCACTCAAGATGACAATTATTCTCTTCAACTTGTCCCCTGTACTTAAGACAATATGCTTTCTTGACAGAAATCCGAGTTAGAGAATATAATGCAAATAAACTCTAAAATCTCAACCTTAATCAATATAATACTTTGACTAAAGTTAGTTTCTAACTTTAACTTTTAACAAAGGTTAGTGTGATAATGACAACTTCAATAGATCAAAATACAACTAGATGCTCATAAGATCACAATAAATCCATAACAACTAGAGGCATACAAAAACAATCAAACCTAGAGTGCATTGTTCCTCTGAATGTGATGGATCTACGATTGTTTCTTGGATAAGAGATCACATCTCCTTAAAACTTCAAAGGTGCTCCAACTTGTAATATAAAGGTAGTTGGAGATGTGCCAGGGTAAGGCACACTAGGACAACCAAAAATTAGTCCCAACACTTCAAAAAAACTTTCATTGCAACTGGTACTGCAACTGGTGTTGGCACTACAACTGATGCTGCAACTGGCACTACAAATGGTGCTACAACTGGCACTGCAACTGGTGATTCAACTAGCATGAAGCAACTGGCATGAAGGAACTCACATTATAAACCTAGGATTTTATGAGGAAACCCTAATTTCTCAACTTCAGAAATTTGCAGATCTAATTCGGGGAAGAGATGTGCCCTACTTAGGCGACCTTCTTAGTGAGTTCAATAAGTGCTCAATGAGCTTGACAATGGGCGAAACTGAGGATCTTCCTTCTAGCAGTTAGACGGTTACGAAGGAAACCATCTTTGATTCCATGTTGAAATTTCGGTATGCTCGTTTAACCATAGACAATGTCACATCATTGTCACCCAACCATAGGCATTCACATATGCCACCCCTGAGCACACTAACCTTTACTTAGAATAATTTCGACAAACCTACTTCAGAACCAACAGATAAACTATAGCTGCTAACTACAACAAAAACTCAAGACAAGTAGAGCGCTCCTTCTCCAAGGGTAGCACACAAGAGAGAGAGAGTCTCCATATCCATAGAATAAGTGTCGTACACAACTGCAGCATTTGCAACTACACTACTCTCTCAACCTTGCGAAATACTTAGAAATAATATCACCAAAATCACCAACAAGAATATTACCAAGATTTTCACCAAGAACCACCAAGAGAATCACCAAGAATATCATTCAATAACACTAGAGAGAGACCAAGACCAAGAGATGAAGATGAAATTGCAACTCTCCACAAGAATTGCGCTCTAACTGGGTATCCAAATGAGATAAAAATTACTCTATTTATATTAAACTGTCTAGTGACTTTTCTGGCTGGGCTGACCTGAGTTTCTGGTAATTATATTTTCTGTTTATCTTTTTCGTGTGGAGCTGACTTGTATTTATGGAAGATAATATGATAATATTATTTATTTTGCTAGGTTGACTTGTCTTCTAGGGTTTCCACACATATTTTTAATGGTTCAATTGCTTCCATACTATTCTATTCTAAGTTATAGGTTACATGTGGAGGTTAATACCTCCCACAACTACCAAAACATCAACTTTTTCCCCAGCTGATTTTCAAGTTTCTGGTGGACAACTACAGATCGCTTCTTTCAATGTAGAGGAGGTTAGGTGCCTCTCACTATTAGTGACGACCATAAAACACTTTACCAATGATGGGAAACATATTAGTTTACCTCTTTTGTATTATGTTGATTTGTTGGTACAGAGGCCACATTGTGTTAGATGGTTTGCCATTTTTTTGTGGAAGTTTTGTATAGTGCTAGAAAGATGTTGTGCTATGAAACATGGGAGGTTGAACTTCCTTTTTTCTTTAGAGTTGTTTTGCTTATTTTTTGATATGTTTCCAGATATGAGGCCTATTTTTTTCCATCAGCTTTCTAGGTCGATGACTCATGTGTGGATGCACATGTGGGGGGAGATGATGCCTAAGAGGGGCCAGTAGGAGTTTCCGACCAATATTTCCTCAGATGCACTTGGGCTACTAGCCAGTGAGACATATCACATGTTCGTCATGGTTTTGTGTCCTTACGTGGGTTTGGATTGGTGAGGATGTCTGAACATCCTCTTCACACTAGATGAGACACCATATGATAGAGTTAATATTAGTGTTTTGTTTGAATTAATCTAGTTTCATTTTATTGTCTTACTTAGTTAGAATAAAATTGTTTCTAACACGTTCTTTAACTTGTTTTATTAAATTCTTTAATGGAATTGTGTACTATATATTTTGCAGATATTGACACTTTCATTGGTGACATTCCTCCTCCCCAATAGATGACGATGAGGAGATGATGCCTGAGATGGCACCTTTTTCCATTCGTTTGGAGAAGTTCCCCTTCTCTTTTGTCTTCATCCCTTTCATCATCCCAAATCACTGCATCTAGTGTGTTGTTGATTTGCTTGATGTAATCATTGGAATAATAGAAAGAGTCATATGATATGTACCCCTCTTCCATATACCCCTCTAGTTTTTCCCTTTGTTGAAAAAATTCTTTCAATTTCTTCATGTACCTCTCTAATAGGAACATCCAGCGACAAGAGACCACTCCAACTAATTCAACCTCATCTACTAGGTGAATTATAAGAAGAACCTGCAAGTCCATGAAACTTGTCGGTAGTTCCTTATGAAACATACAAACAATCCCAACTATCTCTTGACGCCACCATGGAATGCTATCCATATGAATCTCCTTTGATGTGATCCAACGTACAAATGTAGATAATTTAGATATGGCATGTCGTAGGTTCTGGGGGAATTCATGGTTCACACACCCACACATGAGCAGAGGATAATGACACTACAAAGTAAACACATACACAATTAATTATGTTTTATCCCATGGCATGAATTTATAAAAAAATACTAAAATCATGTTTTTGACATATAGACTTTTAGAATGTTAAAATGGTCATGTGATTTTAACCCCAACAAATGGTCTTCCATAATGAAGCTACGCCGTAGTGAAGACCCATATAAAGAAGATACCTTCACACCCAATATGACTTCCTTTTCCAAAGAACGATCAAATTTCTTCAATATCCATGAGACATCACCTTGATTGAAAGACCAAGAGGGACCAACCTCTCCTCTACTTTATTTTCTTGGCCAATGTTTCTTTTGACTTTTTGAAGAAATAAGATCTCTCCTAACAACCAATGTGTCTCTTTATTTTGATGATATGTGCCTTCATAAAGAAGATGCTTTTTTTTTTTTAAATATATGCATGGGATCTAGTAAGTGGGCAATCTGAAGATGCTCCCAATATGGGAGCTCATAAAAGACAGATTTCATTTTCATCCCAATGGGAAATTTCTAAACATAGGTGTAGAATAATTTTGGATCATCGAACATAGGCTCCTCATTTGAATAGAACATTTATGTAATATCCTTCTCCTTCTCTCTCTCATATTCTCTAAGCCATTCTGTTGGTGTCATTATTACATGCCTTTGGGTTCTCTTTGGTTTACCATTGAAATCATATGTTTCTCTTATGTAAGGGTGTTGTTCTGGGAGGAATTCCCTGGAGCAGTCGTACACTAGATTTTGTAGGTGGTTGGACCACCTAGCCTTCAGAGAAGGTCCACAACATTTACATCCATGATATCCTTTTGTTATAAGATCTACAAAATTATTAATGTATACAGAGCATGTTAGCGTTGAATATCAAAACAATCGCAACACATTAAATATGCCAAAAAATATTGTTACGTACATAAAAAAATCAATAAACATGTAATTTACCAGAGCAAACTCCTAAACCTGGATAATCATGTGTGGTGTAAGCACATATGCCATACAACGTAAAACTCCTCTTTGTTGCGATGGGTCTTGATACATCATGTACATGTATTCCTTCCCATAATTCCTTCAATTCATCTACCAATAGTTGTAGGTAGACATCAATATTCTTCACTTGTCTTCTACCAGGGACTATAAGAGTCAACATAAGATGTTCATTCTTTACAGACAACCATGGGGGGATATTATTATTGATCACTACTACAGGCCAAATAGAATATTTGGTGTTTTGGAGGGAATATGGATTGACGCCATCCATGAATATGCTGAGTCATAGAATTCGTACTTCATCCTTGAATTTTTCGGGCCATGTATTCTCTATATGCTTCATGGCTATTGAATTTGTTGGGATTCACATAACTACTGACTCACTTTTATGCGAGGCATGCCATCCCTGCAACATAGCTAATTCTTTGCAACGAAAGAGCATTTGAATCCTTGGGATTATAGGCATGTGCTTCAATATATTATGAGGAGGACCATGTGATTTACCCTTCTTATTTGATTTATGATATTTGTCATGCCCACATTTCAAACATATCTCTTTGTCTGCATATTTTCCTTTATATAGAATATAATCATTCAAATATGCATGATACGATATGTATTCAACACCCAATATTTTCAACATATGCTTTTCCTCTTTGCAACTACCGGGAAAGACATTATCACTCGAAGGGAAATTATCTTTGAATAACCCGTAGTTAGCGGGCAATATAAATGTACAATGTCATTTAAAGTTCATAAAATCGATTGTTTTTAATGTTGATTGTGTGACAAGATTTCTCAAATTATAAAGGACTTAATGATGGTCAATTACCTCAATATTGCCTAGAAACATGTGTTTGCGATGCCAACATTTTCTTTCAAGTTGTACAATAACATTGTTGTCCCCATTTGGGTAGAGTTTGACCAGCTAGGTCCAAAGAGAGGGGTGGTGGAAGCAAATTTCAGAGTTTCAAATAAGGTATCAATGATATGAGCATCATCCCCTTGCTCATCATTCTGGAATGCATATAACAACATTGTCTCCATGGCAGTTGTATCTCGTAAATAATCATCCATACCAACCTCTATTTCATTGACTCCATTGCCAACTTGTGAAGAACTACTATTGTTGTTGTCATTCATAACTGGTGAATCTGGACATAGTGGGAATTGAATAGGTGGTTGATTCAACCATTCTTGGTATGATTCCTCTTTGAGTTGTTCTCTTATTGCAACATTCTCTCGATTTGACATTGTAGTGAGGTGCAATGGAAGATGATAGGTAGGTCGCCCATCATCAGAATCCTAATTTCAAAAATATTGAACATTAGTACATTGATGATATTAGTAATCACAATGAAATTGGTTTGTTCCAATCACATTATAACCAACATTAATAATTACCGTCGCTGACCTAGGATTACAGCTGGAAGATGGCATGCTATTATTGACAATGTAAAGCAATTGTCTATTTTCATCTACCAACTGCTTGTGGTATGTTGCTCCTAATAAGAGCTTCCGACGTTTTTGAATTGGTGGAATATTATCTGTACTTGAACTCGATTCTGAATTAGGATCCTGCAAATTTGGATACTTTTTTATTCAGATTGACAAGGATCAAAAAAAAAAATTCAATTAGATAATCAAAATATAAATAAAATCTGAACTTACTGGAGATGGAAAGGGAGAACTCTGTGACGAACTTTGAGCAATATGGAACAGGCTAGAATTTGAAGAATTGACCATTTGATATTATAATATTTTCTCTCCGCATTTGAGCAAAATCAACAATAAATTTTTAAGAATAAGACGACTTTAAGCGAAAAATGTATACTATGGAGTACTGCAAGTCACGTGGATGCATCCTAAAAGATAATTTAAGATGAATATACTATTTTGTGTGCAAATACAAATTCAGATAACTTTGAAAGCATAACAGTGCACTTATTTAAACAACACGCACCGATGCGTATATAACACTATAAAGCACCGGGGTATTTATTTACGACTCACACTGGTTCGTAAATAAATATATATATTTTTTATCCGATATCAGTGCTCCAAAACTTTTAGGCGCACTGGTGCATTTTATACGAAAAAACACCGGTGTGTTATATTAATAGATGCACCGGGGTTTCAAAAAACTTTAAAAAAATGCGACTTTGTTTTTTTACAATTGAAAAATGACCAGGAATTTAAAATCTAATTTCATAAAGTCATTTAAATAGTAAAAATCTATCCACAGTTTCATTATTTTACCAAAATTTACAGTGGAGAGATTTGCAAGAGTGCCATACCGCAGAGCACTGTGGAGTAGGAGAATACTTTGGAACAACATCATTATTTAAAAGATCAGAATTTGAAGGTTATGGTGATTCATTTAAAACCCCTTTCATAAAATATTTCTTGGGTATTAAGCCATTCAATATTTTAATATTTTGTCAACATTTACAGGGGATAGATTTGTAAGAGAGATATATAGGGGAGTACTGTGGATCAACAAATCAATACTTTGGAACACGAGACTTATTCAGAAGATCAGAATTTGAAGGGTACGATGATTCATTCAAAACCCTTTTGGAGCAACAAAATTATTCAGAAAATCATAATTTGAAGGGTTTTGCGATTCACTCAAAACCCTCCATAGTAAAAATTTTAAATTTTAATGTTAATTTTAATAATATTTATTTTATAATTTGTATCTCTATTTAGATTTAATTAAAAATTTGAAAAGAAATAAAAAAATTCCATACTTACCTTAAACCCTTGCTTCTTCTTGCTTATGTTACTGCGAAATTTCACCTTAGGGTTCAACTCCCTCTATCACTTCATAATTACAACTTTTCATTTTAGGCATTTTAGATTTAATGAATTTATGTTTCCATATAAAAGGCATTTGACATGTGATGCATCAGATCCAAAACCTGTCGACCTTGTCACATTTTTTTTTAAATGGTTTTGGGTAATCGGTGCGCCTGATTGAATCTAACACACTGGTGCACTTTCGGATAAAACACACTGGTAATGCTACAACATAATTAAAAAAATTCGTTCATCAATGTGTAATTTTATTTGTTCACGGTATTTATTTTTATTTTTATTTTTATTTTTTTTTCTATTGGGGCGGTGCTGATAACGATACATATCACACTATTGTAATTTAAAGTTAAAAAAAAAAATCTATTTTTGATATCCGTGCGTTTCATATATGGAACACACCGATGCTTTTATATTATGAAAGTGCACCAGAAACGTTTTTTTTGCAGAAAATTATGTGATTTATTTATAAAATATATTTAATAGCTTGTGTATTGGATGATACATGATATATATTGATAAAAAAATGTGTGAGAATAGTTCAAGTAGCAAAACTTCTGATCGACACAATGATAACACATCCAAAAAGGCAAAAAGGACAAGTTCTTTGTAAATTCTATACACAATTAATATGTTAAAAAGACAAGTTCTTTGTAAATTCTATACAAAATTAATATGTTTGAACTATATGTAAATTTAACTAATATGTATTGGTTAGTGTGTGTCATGCAGAGCCATAAAATGAGGAAGGTCAATAAGATTTTTTGTGATCTAAGTGTAGAAGAGCGTAAAATCTTGATGGAAAAATTGCAAAAGGAAGAATCAAGTGAATGAAAAAATTCTATTCAATATGAGTTCTTTTTTGAATTTTTATTAATAATATAGTTAAAAATATTTTATAACATGTTTCAAACAATTTATTAATTTACATATGTTTAATGTCCTACATGGACCAACAACAAAGGAACATAATGTCATCCTAAGAAAAAATAAATTATAGAAGATGTAAATGATGATGAATTGGTCCTTAGCTAATATGGCGTGGTGCTGGAGGTTAATGAAAGGGGAGGAAATTTTACAAAACTACGAGGGATATAGTGGAATGAACGTATAGACGTACTTTCCACTTACAATACATAAATCAATCCAATGTTTCCAAGAACCAGGTTATATCTAAACTACATGAAGCGTTTCCAGAGCAATGGTCAATGAGACTTGTTAGACTTGCAATATCAAAAACATACAACAACAAAAAATAATCATTCAAAACGTAATATTCGTAAAAATGATTTTCTAGAATATGTATATATTACTACAAACCATTCCTTTATTAATATCAATTTTGTTATATTTAGTTTTCATATATCAGTATAAAAATAATTTATAGTTATGTTACTTTTTTCAGGAAGATTATGAAAATCTCAAAGGATCAACGAGCTGATATCCAAAATATGCCAATAGGAATTTTGAAAAAAGTGTACAAGGAGATGGTAAAAGAAATGGACATAATTGCATCGCAGGAGGAACCATCTCAACAACAATGCACTTCAAATGTATGAAATCATTGAAATTTTCTATTAGGTACATATAAATAAATAATTTAGCATTAAGTATTAATTTTCAAGTATTTTCTTGCAAAAAAAAAACCAAAATGGAACCCATTCAACACATAAAACATGACGACAAGGAAGAAAAGGGTTGATAGCAAATTTTGTGAGTAATTGTTATTTCCTTATAACATTAACTTAAGATTTCATTTTTGTATATTTTAATTTGTTTTACAACAACCATCCTTGAATGTCTTCAAACAGGTGCTAACATACAAAGAAGAGCCACCACAAGAATTGACTGACATTGGGTTAAGTAAGGGTTGTGAGTATATGTTAGCATATAAAAAATTAATTGTGGAATTTGTAAGTATCTTATGTTGTTTTACTTTTCTCATTTCATAATTAATGGAACAAAAAAATTATTTTATATTAAATCTATGATTTATTATGGGGTATAAAACTTGCATAAAACAAAGTATGAAAATGTGCCAATAGAAGAGTTGTTGACATAAGGCATGAGATTTGGTATTGAAAAAATGTGTATCATTCAGGACTCAATTCTTGCTATGGTATGTCGCTTTTCAATTTACATTCATGTATATTATTTATTTCAATTTTCATTATTCTCACCAATGTAGATACATTCACTACACTTTATTTTTATTTTTATGGACATAATCATTTGAAGAAGAGGAAAACAATTGAGACAACCAACAAAAGATTCGACCAAATAACCCAAGTCATGGAAGTAGCTCGAGCACTGACAACCGTTCTAGTGAATAATGATGATCAATATATTTGGATATCAATGCAAGCTGTTGTATTTTTTGAAATAATTGTCTGTGAAAATTAGAAATTTTGTTTAATGTAATGGACATAGTGTCCCAATTGAAAGACAAGGGGTTACCAATAAGTGTTGACCAATTTTGTATGACAAACAACTTATTATTCATATATAATAAAATATATTTTATTTTATTCTATTGTGTTGTCCAATGTTGCTATGAAATGTTACATCATTGATTAAATAGATGGATGATTAAATATTATAATGATGAGATGTGAAATTTGACGATATAATAAATTAATTCAAATATCATACAAATGCACTGATAAAAATTTAATTTATATGAATACTATTAGACGATATATGTCAATTTTTTGATGAACAATGGAATTAAAAAATAACAATAATTGTGCACTATCACATGTCAGTGTTTCTAAAAAGAGAAAATGACAACCGATGTGTTTAATGATAAACAACACCGATGCGTTTCAAGATAAAACGCATTGGTTCCGTAATTAAATTCGCACCTGTGTTGATATACAATGAACCAACACCGATCTTAATGCTATTTTAACCAACAATTATAATAATAAAAAACCTTATCGATGAATTTAATTAATAAACAAACCGATTCTTCTATATCACACTTCCGCCTCGGTGAATTCTAAATATCATGCACTGGTAGGGTTTGTTTTTTAACACACTGGTTATGTTATCATAGATTCGTCCGATGCCTTATTCTTATTAAGGCACCGATGCGTTATTACTTATAGAGCACCGATGCCCCAATCATTTTTGGACAACCCTAGTGCTTTCTTGTAAATGTAAGCACCGATGCTTTAAGTTAAATAACACATTGGTGCTTGGTATCATAGATTCGACCAGTGCATTGCTTTTATTAAAGCACTGATACGTTATTTTGTATAAACGCAACGATGCCCCAATATTTTAGGACTTTCCTGGTGCTTTTGGTGTAATGTAGGCATCGATGCATTATGTTTGGGAACACACCGGTGCATATAGAGCATGAAGTGCATCGAATAGAAAATTATCTGCTACAACCTCTGCCTGACCAGTTTTTTTAAGTTATAATGAAGTTCCGTTATAATCTCCACAAAAACATCCGCTACCAAAAAAAAAAGTTTCCGTGGAGGTTTTTTTGACATTTTTTTCCAATTTTGTAACACTAAAAACCTCTGCTAGAGGGTCTTTTCCTTGTAGTACAAACCCTGAGGAAAACCCTCGAGTACTTTCCCTCATTTCGAGGATAGTGCCCAGGGTAAACCCTAGATTCTTCAGGGCACAAAGTTGATCGACAACGAGGCTCAAATCCATTAGAACAATATATTCGATATGAGCTCAACATGTCACTTGTGGGAATTGAACTTGGGTGGGGAGGATAACAATCATTCCTCCCAACCACCCAAACTAAACCCAATTGAATCCAATATTTTTATCATGATACCCCTCTAAAAGAAATAATTAAAGGCTCAAGTATGTAGAGTCACAAGAAAGTAAATAACTGCCAAGAAAGGAAAATAAATATGTAATTGTATTATAGAAGACAAACTATAGTCATAAATCACTACAACCCAATTTGAAAAAATTAAGGGAAGGTGATGCCTCTTCATGATATCATAGTTTTGAGTTCAAAATAAATTCAAATTTAAACACTTATATAACAATTGCAATTTAAAACAAAGAATAGATCTTAAAAAAACACATCAAATTCACCGAAAGAGATGCATGAAGATAGACTATAAAGTCTATTTTGAAAAGAAAACCAATACAAACAAGTTCTCACACTATTTCATGTACCAAAGATGCTAACTCCTTCTAATTCAACCCATGGGAGAACTACTATACATTGCATAATTCAAACAAATCTCAGAAACATTTTAGGTTACAATATATTAATTTGGAAAAGTAAAATAACAAGTGAAATTGAGTTAAATAGTGTAAGTAAATGTGGATTTTTAATGATGGAATTGATGCAGTGATAATGTAATATTTTCCTCAAGAGAAAATTAATTTCATATGTGAAGTTCAATATTCATGGTACGTTAACTACGTCAACTAGTAATACACTAAATCCTTCATATAATGTGTTCATATATACACATTTTTTTATTTAAAGATTATACAACCATCTAGATTTTTTTATCGGTGGATGTTCCATATAGCACTATATCTTAAATACCTTTCAGTTTTATACATTTAATGCAATGAGACACATTTCATGCATAACTTTATATGAATGTATAGCATACCTATGGAGTAATTATTATAATCTAAAATCATCGCCAACTTAGTTAATGATTATTGGAAAATTATTTTAAATATATCTATTATTATTAAAGTTACAAACAACATTGTGAATTCTTGACTCATTAATTCCTTATTAATGTTTTTTTTTTTAAATAAAAAGGCAGATCCTATTATATTATAGCTTCAGAAAAAGAGTTTTCATGACACATAGACGCCAGCTGTTCTGCCTGTGTAGGAAACCAGGACAACTGGTTTTCCCTCAGTAGCATGCAAAAAACAAGGAAATTGTTGCACCACCTTGCCCGTAGGAAACCAGGGAGTGTATTCATGATTAACAACATTCTAGTGCTATCCAAGCTATTAACTAGAGAGCTACAGTCCTGGTAAACGACTACAAAAGACAAATAGAAAAACATGCAGACAGAAAGACCTATTGTCCGGCGGTCTCGTGAGCGTCCTTCGCTTCTCCCTCGCTGGCTGGAATGACATACGACTGTGCACAAGTTGGGCATTGGCGCTTAGGGGTGGCGTTGGAATAGGCCACATAGAGCATGTCCAGGCGTTGGCTAACGCACACTGCTCTGAAAATCTGATCGTCGACCAGGCTTCGTACCTCAAATATTAGCTGTAGATGCTCCGGGTGCAGGAGGGGTGGTGAGGCCGGCTTCTGCGGCTTGTCGTCCGTTTCCAGTCGTCCCAACGGTTCCTTGTTTGCTTGCAATTCTGTGGTGTCTTCCTATGGCTCCTCCTCGATCAAACAGGGTGCTGCGTAGGGGCCTGAGGTGTTTTTTGAGCGGAGCGGTGCCTCTGAGTCAAAAAAACAAGTCGGGGGGTCCCAATTGTCGGGGAGAGTGAACATCTTGCTCTCCGAGAAGTCCGGTGGGAGCTCAATGCTCAGATATTCTTCCACAAGGGTTCTGAGGGGTGAGCTCGCTGCTATAATCGCCCGATGTCGCCTCTGCCTGGCTATGGTCACAACTCATTTGAAATTTCGGTGTCTCTTCCTTCTGGAGTCGGTTGCATACTAGCCGGCTCCCCTATGGGGCCTCCCTCTCACCCTTGGCATGGCAAGAGAAAAGTTCAGTGCCAACACGCCGAAAACGCTGCTGTAACCCCGCTGCTCGGGAGGCTTCGGGGGCACATTAGAACTTTTGGTAAGGCAGGTAGGGGAATAAATCGTGGTTAGAGCCATTAAAGCCCATAGCTTAATGCTTTGGCTAACCGGACTGTGGTCTCTCATGCAAGGCCTCATCGAAGAACAGAGGTGGACAGAGAAAGTGCGCTTCATAAATTGCAGAATGTGCGGTGAGAGCCGATATAAATGGCCTCCCTCACCTCATCGCCATGTACCTCGCCCTTACCATGTGTCACCCCATCCGGGGCTGGGAAGTCTTTGCTGGCCAGGAGCTTGCAACGATTGTAGAGAACGGAGAATTCAGTGCTTCTAGCTTCCCAAATTATTTGTTCCTTTTCCCTATTTACGCCCTCATTTTCCAGGTGATCAGCCACTGCATTTGCCTCCCTTTTGACGTGGGAGGGGATGACACTGATATTGTGCCTAAGTAAGGTTTTGAAATCTTCTAGCAATCTTGCGAGGCACCAGCTGGGAGATTTTTTTTGTGGGTGACCCCCATGCAGGATCTTAGTGATTAGCTGGATGACAATTTGTGAATCCCCTTCTAGGATGATTTTGTGAATGGCCAGGGCTATCGCCTGTTGGAGGCCCTGTAGTGGGCCCGTTAGTTCTGCTACATTGTTTGTGGTCTCTCCAAAATATCTTGCAGTCAATGTTAGTATTTCCCCTATGGAGATCCTGATTACAACTCTGTATCTTGTAGGTCCAGGATTACCTTTTGAAGCTCCATCGAAGTTAATTTTTATGAATCGATTGGGTGGGGGGGTCTAGATGGTTGGGCTGGGGAAGCAATTCTTGGGAGGTCTGGTGGCCGCTGAGTCTTTTAGGTTGAGTTGCCAACTTTGGAGGGTTAGTGCCTCCTCCCGGTTGCAGTCCTTGTCCCGTGGTTGCCAGTGCTTACTTCTAATTGTTTCTTTGATGAGTCTGGTAGTTCTGTCCCAGGTTGCCTCTGCAGGGGAGTTCTTGGAGTGGAAGATGCATTTGTTCTGCTCCTTCCATATCTGCCATAGAATGAAGCCTGGGAGTAGTAGCCAGATGTGGTTCAGAATGGGATTGTTGTAGGTGATTGAGTCCCAATTTTCAATAATGTCCCTGATACTGCCTCTGTTTTGATTAGATCTGCGCATGATTTGCGCCCCCTGGTCCCAGACTGTTTGACTGTAGCGGAATCCGTTGAAGAGATGCTCTTTGGTTTCTTCTTGGGATTGACATAAAACACACATGGATGGCCCAATGAATCCCCACTTCCTGAGATTGTCCCAAGTTAGAATTCTATTGTGGATGATTAGCCAGAGGAAGGTGGATACCTTAGGCCAGAGCGCTTTGCTCCAGATCTTGCTCCAGATGTTATCCACTTGCTGATTGTGGTGGTTGCAATGTATGCTATAGGATTCCTTTAACGAGAAGTTTCCTGAAGCTGAGTGTCCCCACCTGAGGATATCGGGCCCCTCCCTCCTGGGGATTTTCCTGCGTCCAGCCTCCTGATGCCAGGCAGTTAAGTTTAAATTAGGGGGGGTTCCTAGCTCGTGGTTGGAGGATTTCCATTGTCGCCAGGTCTGCCCCGCCCCCGTGGCTTTCCAGAGATCCTGTACCTTCAGCGTAGGGGTTTGATTGAGGGATAGGTGGAGGGGTGCGAGTTCTGCTAGGTCCTTTAGAGGTTTGAGTTGTTGCCACGAGTCTTGCGAGAACCTTGCACTGTCTCCGTTGCGTATTTCCCAGAAGGCGTGTTTCTGTATCATGTCTTTGTTTTTCCAGGATGTGTTCCAGATGTTCGAGCCCTGGATTTTAATATTATGTCTGATTAGCTGATCTGGCGGCATGGCGGGAGCATATTTGTTCTTCCAGATTTGTGCCCATAATGTGTCTGGTGTCTTCATCCACCTCCACCATATCTTGGATCCCATTATCTGGTTGAGCTTCTCTGGATCCTATAGCCCTAGGCCTCCCCTGCTTTTCGGTGTGCATACCTTATCCCAACACACCAGGGCCCATTTATTCTTGGCTTGCAGACCTTGCCAAAGGAAGTTCCTTTGGATGTTTCCGATCGCTCTGATGATGTGCTTGGGAGAAGCTAAAACAGTGAAGAGGTAGGTGGGTAAGGTTTGGAGGACTGATTTTAACAGGATTAATCTGGCTGCAATGTTTAAAGGCCTGAAGGTCCAGTTGGCTAGTCTATTGGAGATGGAGATGAGGAGGCTTTCCCAGGAGATGGACTTGGTTGGCGCTCCAGTGAGAGGAATACCCAATTAATTGGATGGAAGGGAGCTCCTGGGGATGCCCAGGATTTTGGAAATATGCAGCTGGACTGCAACGAGGGTGTTGAAGAAGAAAAGCTTGGATTTATCTAGGTTTAGAGTCATGCCCGAGGCAACAATGAAGTCAGAGAGGATGGAATTGAGTTTGTGGGATTTGCGTGCCGTAGGTGAGTTCATGAGTAGGGTATCATCGACAAATTGGCTATGCGAGGGGGCAGGCCTAATATTGTGCAAGGGTAGACCTGTGAGGGCAGCTTCTAGTACCGCTGATTTAATGTAGCAACCCAAGCCCTCCGCCATTAGAACAAAAAGAAAAGGTGAGAGCGGGTCCCCTTGTCTTATGCCTCTAGATGCCGAGAAGGGGCACGAGGGGACTCCATTGACTAGGATTGAGAAGAACGCCAAGGAGGTGAGGTTCAAAATCCAGTTTACCCAATCATGATCAAAGCCAAAGGAATCGAGGATAACTCTGAGGTACTGCCAACTGGCTTTGTCAAAAGCCTTTGATAGATCGAGTGTAATTAACATACCTGGGGTTTTTGTTGTCTTGAGAGAGCTGACCACCTCATTTTCCAGTATGACGCTGTCCATGATCTGTCTCCCTTCTACATATCCAACTTGTTCCTTGGAGATGACAAATGGCAGAATTGGCTTGAGTCGATTTGCAATCACCTTGGTAATAATCTTGTAGATGACGTTGCATAAGGCAATGGGTCTGAACTGTTTGGGGTTCGTGACTCTTTCTTCCTTTGGGATGAGAGTGAGGAAGGTGGCATTGAAGGCTTGGAGCACTTGTCCCGACGATATGGATTCTTCAATGACCTCCCATACATCCTTACCTATGATATCCCAACAGTGGTGGAAGAAATCTGCAGTAAAACCATCGGGACCTGGGGCTTTTCCTGGGGGCATATCTTTTACAGCTTGGTCCACCTCTTCCTTAGATATTGGCCTTTTGAGAGCTGCGTTTTTTTCTGGTGTAATTAGCTTGGGGATGTGGCTGGTGACTCGGGTGATTGCTTCACCTCTGTCCACTTTGCTTTCCGTGAGGAGGGTCTGGTAGTATCTGTTGAGCTCCTCTTCAATGTGTGCATGTTCCCTTATCAGTTGACCCTGCTCATCTTCCAGGTGTGTTATTCTATTAATGTGTCTCCGGTGTATCATAGTTCTGTGGAAGAATTTGGTGTGCTTTTACCCTTCTTTGAGCCATTGGACCCTAGATTTCTGCCTCCATAAGATTTCCTCTTGCTTCCTTCTTTGCTCCAATTGCATCTGTAGCTTCTCCTCTTCCACCATGAGATCGGTAGTGCAAGCCCCTGATATAAAGATCTTTTGTATCTCGGCTAGCCTGTTCTCTGCATCTTTGATGGCTTGGAAGATGTTGTCGAAGGTGTTCTTGTTCCAGTTTTTGAGCCTTTGCTTGAAAATTTTAAGCCTTTGTTGGAATCTGTACATCTTGGTGCCCTCATCTATCTCACACTGATTCCACCATATTTGAGCCAAATGATGGAAATCTAGGTGTGTGAGCCAAAATTTTTCAAATATGAAGGGTTTAAATTTCGGTGTTGCTTCTATGGCTATTTGGAGGGTGATCGACCAATGATCAGAACCCGTTTTGGGAAGGATCAAGCTTTCTATGCAGATCTCTCTCTCAATCAGATGTTTTGTTTCGAGAAAGAGATCGAGTCTGCATGCTATATGTTGATTACCGGATCTGCGATTAGACCAGGTGAAAGTACCATTGCTGTTCTCTATGTCTACTAGCTTTAACTGTTCAGGAAGGGTTTTGAACTTACCACTGTCTTTCTCTAGTCATTTGCTTCCTCCTGTTTTTTCCTCCAGTGACATGATCATATTAAAGTCACCTCCTAGGATCCAGTTGGGCGTGTTCATCAGTCCTTTGATTTGGGTCAGCTTTTCCAAAAAATTATTTTTTTCCCGTTGTCCTTGTGGGCTGTAGACGTTGGTGATGGTCCCCTCCAGATTCGAGCCTATTATTTCAAAATGGGCTGACAAGATGCCTGCTGTGGAAAAGGGTCCGCTAAGGATTTTGTGGGTAGAGTTCCACAATATTGCTAGACCTCCCGCTGCTCCCATGGAGTCCGTATAGACGTAGTGGAAGCCTTTCCATATACATTGTAATATGGTCTCAGCTTCCATTCCTGCGCATTTAGTTTCCTGCAACATTAGAATGTCTGGGGTTTCCTCCTTGATGTAGTCTCTGAGGATCCTTTGCTTGGATCTTCCATTGAGCCCTCTAATGTTCCAGGTGATGATCTTCATCATTAAGAGGAGGGGTGTGAGTGGAGGTATCCCTCCGAGAGATTCTGTATCTGTCCTGCTTTGATCATCATGTGTCCAACTTCTTTGATCAACTGATGTACTGGTTTCCTTCCTCTTCTTTTGATTTCGCGTGGTGTTTTTTGGGAGCCAGAGCTTGATTCTGTTGCAATGCCAAGGCATGCTGTGGATCCCGCTGTTGAGTCGAGGAAGATCTTGTGTACCTTTCTAAGTTGTTCCTCTGGAAGGCCTTGCAGGTCTTTCTGATCTAGGGCTTCCTCTAGTTTCTCCAGATCGATGCCAGCTAGGTCTTGGGCGTTCATTTGCATTTGAGTATCTCCATCTACATCCCCTGTTTCTTCTACGTTGGTTTCTTTGATCAGATCAGAGGGAGGGGTGGCAGTGTTCTGGGCTTTTCCATTCTGTGAGCTAGGATGGGGGTCCTGGACCTCCTCCTCCTCAGGTAGCTGGCTTAGAATGTCGTAAGCATTCCTGGTCTGGATCCGGGGTCTGGGATCAACTGTTTGTTTTCGAATGGGATTTTTCTTCCTTGCCTGGACCGTAGTGAAGCCGTCTTTCTGCAGATTCTGACTGACCTTGGGAGTTTGCTGATTTGAGGGGCAATCCCGAAACAGATGGTCGTGTTCGTGACACTTTCTACACCTGAACGGGATGTGCTCGTAGTTAAGGGTTTGTGACCAGTCCTCATCCTGGTACTCCAGTATTACGGCTCCTGGTAGGGCTTTGGCTATGTTCATGTAGACGCATATACGAGCATATGAGGTGTACTTGCACTGCTTTGTGGCCTCAGAGGCTTTCACGTATTGACCAATGGTATTTCCTATTCCCATGAGGATCTCTTCCAGCCAGAACTCTTGCAGGAGGGAGTAGAGGCGGATCTAGATGGGTGCCATTGTGAATTCCTCCTTGTCTGGGCTGAAGCGTTCTGTCTAGTATCTTAGGAATAGCCCTGCTGAGTTGAAGAAGTAAGGGCCATTTTCAAAGATGCGGTCTTTGTCTTCTAGATTGTATAGTATGATGGTGAAGAAGCCTTTTGAGCTGACCTAGACTTCATAGTCTCATTTGGAATTCCACCAATGTTTGATCCATTTGTTCAGATCCTTTTCTGATGGCCAGAGTCCCAAATTTTTTCCAATGAGGGCATGTTCTTGCATGAACTGTATGTGTTCACCCACCCTGGCTAAGCTTATGTGATATCTGGGTGCTTTTTCCAGTTGCGGGATGCATTTCCCGGGTTCCTAGCTGCTAGGTGCTCCGGAGTTAGACGTGCTAGCTTCCGTATCCATTTCCCATCGAAGGCCTTGCTCTTTGGCAAGTAGCTGCTCCCGGATTTGTTGCGGCGGCTCGAATGCTGGTCGTTTTGCCCGCGTCCCAGATCTGTCGTTCGCTGTTATATTATTGTATGAGGGGGGTTTCCCCCCCTCTTCAGTGCCCATGACTACGGACCAGAGCCGACACAGGTTCACGCTGAAACTGAAGGGTTTCGTGGCCGCGGTTGGTACTGTAGCGATCAATCGACAGCTCTCATGGGCCGAGTGCTAGGGTTTTTTCATCCCTAATCAAATCCAATGTTAGCATTGGTGGGTCAATTCCTTATTAATGTTATTGCAGGGTTTGTGTTCAAATAAAAATTAATTAATGCATATGGAGGACTATAGTCATGCCATATAAATTTTCTACATATTAATAATTATGCATGATGGATAAGGCAACAAGGCATATGTACCATTTATCCACCATACTTTTATTCTTTCTCAATTATTTGCTAGAAATTTCTATTTTCAATATTATAAACTATAAAATGTCACAATTACAAAAATTAATTATACCAACTGCCTATATATATATGATGGAAATGTTAATTTTAGTATCTATAATAAATCCTAACCAAGTAGACCAAATATATTTAATATATTCATGCTAATTTCATTAATATTTCTTTGCACTTTTTGACATAATTATTAATACATGTTTTTTATTATCGGTTAAATCATTTTATTAGTCCCTGCATAAGGCGTAGAGGGTCTATAATGATCGATAATTCACTGAATTCATATTAATATGTCCTTTGATTATAAGTTTTTGCATCATCTATATTATTCGAACTATAGAAGTAAAAACATTATTTTTTATGTAATAAAAAAAATCTTATATGTCATCGTTTCATTGGAGAATATATTGGAGGTCTTATTGCCAACTTCGTTGTTCCCAATGTTGTAAATGTTTAGATATCCAACGTTTTGAGCTTATACGCTCTTTTTTAATTTTCATTACATTTTTACTGAAATGTTTACATACCAAAAATTCTGAGCATCGGCACTATTTTTATTATTTCTATTTGTATTGAAATGTTTACATACCGAAGGTTTAGAGCATTGACACTTTTATTGAGGTACTTGAATAGGCTTGACAACTTAAATTTTTACATAGTGTGAGGTCCTTAAACATGCCAGGCAACTTAAATGTTTGCATATTGCGAGGCCCTTAAACAACTTGACAACCTTAAATGTTTCCTCGAATTTTTCCATACAATGTTGCAGTGAATTTGAACAATATTGTTGTCCACCGCCAGTTGCATAGCCATTGTATGTTTAATACTTATTTTATGCTTGGAATGCAATTTGGTCATCGTTGAAGATACATACATTGTTTACTAGGTCGGTGGGTGCTTCTTGTTCGTTGGTTTGTTGGTTGCTGCTTGTTGTTGTTTGGTTCAACTTTGCAAGGTTGAGGACCTGCACCTGCAGTTGGACCTATTGGTGCTTGTTACTTGCTTTTATTTACTTCAACTTTGTAGGGTTGAGGTCCTGCATCCGCAGTTGGAGCTGTTTTTTTGACTTTGCGGGGTCCAATTCCTGCACCCACAATTTGACTTGTGCTTCTGTCATTCATCGTTGTGGAGTAAGTTTCGATGCCATAATTTCATTTCTATTCATTCTTTGTTGTTTACTGTTTGCAGTTTGCAAGTAAGAATGTTTGATTATTTCTACTGGCATGCTCATCATATGTTTCAGGTTCCTTCTGTGATTGGGATGCAATTTGGTAATCATTGGAGATACATATGTTGTTTACTAGTTCAGTGGTTGTTTCTTGTTTGCTAGTTCGTTGGTTCGTCGGTTGATGCTTGTTGTTGTTTGGTTCAAGTTTACGAGTTTGAGGTCCTGCGACTGCACTTGGGCTTGTTCGTGCTTTGTCGTTGGTTTGTTGCTTGCTGTTTTCTTTTGTTTTCTTCGGCTTTGCAAGGTTGGGGTCCTGCACCGACAGTTGGAGCTGTTTTTTTTTCACTTTGCGGTGTTCAGGTCTAGGTTGGGAGGGGGCACTGATGATGACAACGGTTCTGTACTTGAAATATGAGATGTACATCAAAGATATTGAAAAATTATATTTCCATGTCTCAAAGCATATCTTGATACTTAGCTGCATAAAACCAAAATCATTAAGCTATGACAATGCAATTTCTTAATATTTTCTAGCTTGTAATATATTTTGGGTAGGAAACACTATATAATTACAACCACGGATCAAGAAAAACAAAGGTTCATGTTTCTAACTATATTTTATTCTATTCCTTTGATTCTCATTTACTGTATGTACATATTACTTGTTCTCCCCTGCATACCGGCTTCCATTCATGTTCATTGTATTTTGTGCGTTCCCACATTGAAACAAACAAAATAACTGGAGAAGATGAAGGAGTTTTTACCACAAATGTAGAAGAGGAGATACAAAGTGCATGCTTGTACTGTTATTTCATATTTCATTGTTTTGTATTTCATTTATTGTCTATATATGTGTTCACCTAATTTATTGTATGTAGATATTGTGTGTCTTCCTACATAATAACTTATCTTCATGTCCTTTGTATTCTCTGTGCCGCTACATTGAAATAAATCGAACTCTGTTTATTTGTTCACATGTCTACCTGCATACCAACTTACCTTCATGTCCATTGTATTTTTCTACATTGCTACATTTAAAAAAACATAATAATTGGAGAAGACGATGGACTCTTTGCCACAAATGTAGAAGAGGAGATACAAAGGTGCATGCTTCTACTCTTATTTAATATTCCATTGTTTAGTATTTCATTTATTGTCTGTGTATTTGTTCTACTGCTTTGCAGCTAATTTACTGTATGTAGATATTACGTATCTTTCTACATAATAACTTATCTCCATGTGAATTGTATTCTCTTTGCTACTACATTGAAATAAATAGAACTGTATTTCTTTTTTTTACATGTCTTTTTGCATACTAACTTACTTTCATGTCCAATGTATGTTCAACATTTATACATTGAAATAAACAGATTAGTTGGACAGAAAGATGAATTCTTAAATGCCACATCAGAGGGGGATAAAGCACAATCTTCGAAAAGGTATACTAACTGTGCTAGTAAATCAAACACACAAAACAGGTGGGTGCATATAATATTGGACTAGAAAATGATGATTTGGCAACAATGGGCCTTTGTTGAGACTTCCTTCTTCCAAACATTGCCCTCCCCATTTCTAATTTTCCCACTTTCTATTATCCCTTTTTTTCCCCTCTTCTATACTTAACCGAATTCCCCTTTGTTTTTCTCCCCTACTTTCAATTTCTGGTTGCTTTGCTTAGTCATCTTTCCAAAAATGTCTAGGTGCATGGGTTGGAGGACTCACGGGTTCACATTTATACTCATGCTTCTATATCACGACTCCAACCGACGGTTTCCTCATTTATACTTAGCCACTTTTTCAATTGCGGGTTCCCGAGATGGCGGGTTCAAGATTGCGCCTCTAGATTCAGAGGTTCCACAATATAAATATTGGTCGTTCTACCCGCCCAACATTCCATGTTCCCTGTTACACATTTTTGCAGTAAAAAAATCCGAGGCATACAATTTGACCGTCGGGTCCTCATGTTTCCTGAGTATCCCTTGAAACCCTATTTCGTATTCCATCTCCTTTGACCATGTATGTGACATTCAAAACAATTATGGACAATATACAATGCATATGCTTATTTAGTCCTTCTGATGTTCATATACACATGCTTGCATCAGAAAAAGTTGGACTAGTGACATGGCCATGAGCAGTCAATCATCACAAACATCAACAGACCGACAAGGCCAAAGGCAAAGATTCATACATTGTGTTCCTCATATGTTTACCAAAAAAATATCCTGAGCTATTTATTCATCTATGCCATGATAAATATGTTGATGTCATCTGCAACACATACTTTGTAGTTCATAAGAAGTATCAACGAGCACAAGTGAGACGTCGAACATAGCACAAGTTCCACAGACTAAGAGGTCTGGTTGCAAAACTCTGGCTCCATACCTCATCCAAGTTGTACGTGCACTTCTACATTTATGTCTGATCAGGGGATCAAATTTTGCTCAAAAATTCAAAGTGCTTGGAATTGCTTCAAACCAAACAAGAGCGTAGAACTCGTCGTTGCGAACCCAACGCAACTTGTTTCGTCTCAAATGGACATCGGGAGCGAGAGATATTGCAATCTGTTCGGAATGTCAAACATGTAAAAAAAAAAAGGATGCTGATTGTACAGTTTGTACAGGCTGACGTGGCAGGGCCGTACGACCGTACGCTGACATGGTAGAGGTGATGTGGCAATCATTTATTGGCTGACAATTGGTCGAATTGGGAGGCGACATGTGGCATTGTTTGGTCAAATGATTGGGTGCCACGTGGCCCAATCATGGGCTGCCACATGACACCCCGGTATTTGTTGTTGTTTTATTTTTCAAAATATATTGGAGTCCGTGGGGTTCGACCCTCGAACCTCCCCACCGCATAGTTCCTTCACAAAGACCGTCCGACCAACGAACCACCAATTATGCCTTGATATGTATACGAGTTCATATATATTTGAATTTAAATTATGTAATCATTGGCGGGGGGTTGGGCCGGGGCTTAGCCCCGGCCCGCAGTCGTTTTTGTTTTGTATATGACCATGCCATATACCTTATCACCCAACAGTTGGTGCGTGAGGTTTTAAACATAGCCCATGGTTCTGTTATATACATATGACCATATATCATACGGAGGCGCGCGGAGTTATATGGAGCCGGTCGTATGGTTTATCCATATGACCACGACCGGAGCGCGGGGAAGTTTAAACGGTTAGCCCTTTTGCCATAATGCGAGGTCGTATGGACCCTCATGTGCTCAGGTGCTAGGTGGTTAGGGGCTGGCGCACCCATAACCATCCTACAGTTCGCACAGTTGGCGTGGTTGTGCCCGGTGCTGGGTTTTCACGCTTTAAATTGCGTGTGTGCCAGGTTCATGAAACAAGGGTGTGTTTTGTAGATGCAGAGACAACAAGCTTGAAGAGGGGACTTCCAGGAGGCCTGACTTCTTTGTTTTTTGACTGATTGAGGTGCCAAAAAAGCCCAGATAGGGGTTTTTGGACGCTCTGAAGCCATTGGAGCAGTCTGTTGGTCAATTTGAGCATTGTAAGACATGTTTTTGAGCACTTTGAGCAATTAATAATAATGATCCATTGGAAGCTGGACCAGGAGATGTAACCCAAGAGAGGGGTGAACTCCTTTATCAATTGCTGTGTTTATGTGCTTATGTTCATTAATTATGCTGCTGTGTATTTGTATCTTGCATGAGTAATACTTTAATTAATGTGTTGCAAAATTGATCCATTTGATTTTAACACATAAAATTTACTTGCAAATATTTTCAAGATTTCAAGTCTTCTTCAATTTTAGATCAAGTTGGTATCAGAGCACTGGTTTTTGAAGACTTGATTGTTTGCAAGTGTTTGTTTCTGATGCTCACAAGGTTGAAACTCACAAGAGGAGAAGGTCAACTTGTGTAGCCAAGTTCTCATCCTTCAAGGAGGAAACATATACATTCACCGCAAGTTTCAAGGAGGCATTCACCAAGTATGGCTCATGCAGAAAGTCATGAACGTGTTCCTGCAGAAGATGAAGATCTCAGAAAGGCTGTCATGGAGATGAGAGAGA